>VUQI01048203.1:18940-33512 GCA_015106735.1 Paratilapia polleni | reverse complement strand
TGACTAGAAGTCCTACATACATTGCATTGGTTGCAATTCATTTTACTTAAATATAACAATGTTCCCATGTATCATCTCTAAAAAAAAAAATAAACAAAAAAAAAAAAAAAGAAAAAAAAAAAATTAAAAAAGAAATTAAAAAAAAAAAAAAGACAAAAAAAAAAGATTTAAAAGATTGTTTTATATTTTAGGAGGTTTTTGACCAAAATCCCAAATTAGAGAAAGAAAGATGAAAGGAAAGGAAAGAAAGAAAGGAGGAAGGAAAGGAGGAAAGAATTAAGGAGGAATGGAGGGAAGGAAAGAAGGATGGAAGGAACTAGATAAAGGAAATAATGAATTATTTAATTAATATAATAATATATATTATAATATATAACTAATTAATATTTAATTATAATTATAATTAACAATTAAAAAGGAATTAATTAATAAAAAAGGTAAAGAAGGAAGGAAGAAATTAAGTGAAGAAGAATTATATTTTTAAAAATTGTTTTATGGTCATCAGTTTGGCAAAGCAGTCAAATGGCTTTATGACATCTTTCAGTTTTATTCATTCCACAAATTGAGAACTTGTTAAAGAAGACAGCAAACATACGTGATGCTGTTTGTAATATATATGAAAAACCTAACGTTAACTGATGTTTATAGTCATTTTGGGGGTAGTCCAAATCTGAAATGTATAAATTATATTATGAGAACTTTGTTTTCTTTTTTCTTTCAGATCAACAGTGAAGACGACCGTGGTGTCCTGGAGGGACAGTGGCAAGGTCCATTTTGGGGTGGGGTTGTACCCTCTCGCTGGTCTGGCAGCTATCCCATCCTCAAGCGCTGGTACAACATTGGCTGCCACCCAGTCAAGTATGGACAGTGCTGGGTGTTCGCTGGCGTGATGTGTTCAGGTAGCGTCTGTTTTTGCAGCTCCCTAAACTCACGTCAAGATAAATATTACTTCTGAAATACTCATGGAAATAATTCACTCAGCAGTCAGAAACTCATAACTGTATATATACTACTGATAGCTTATTGAAAATTATCTCTCAGTTATAATAAAATACATAGCTAAATATCTATTATAGCCATTATAAAGTAGGTGTTGCCTATGCAACCATAAAATTGCACACAGCTAGTTGCAGGTAAAAGCATAACATCCTAAAAGTACAAGTTAATTGGTGCTGTAAATTTGACTAGCCGCCAAGGGAGGACCATATCTAATTAAACACACTGTGTGGCTCATGCTGAAACTGCTCACCTGACTGATCACCTGATTGTAACAAAGGCACCTCTAAATGTGACTCTTTTGGTTTAATGTCATCAGTATAGGAGCTTAACAATATGTAACAATAAAAAGGACAACTAATGTACAATTTGGCAAATGTCTCATTCAATTAAAAAAAAGTTAGTTTTTCCTGGTTGTTTATTCTCTCTCTGTTTGGTTCCAGTAATGCGTCTGCTGGGCATCCCTTGCCGCGTGATCACAAACTACCAGTCAGCTCATGACAGCAACAAGAATCTGATCATTGATGTGTACCATGCTGACTATGGAGTCAGACTGAAAGACTCCAAGGACAGTGTTTGGTAAGACACAAAAGCTCATACGTCTTACTTTGAGAAAGCACACACAGTGAGGTGCACATTAGTGTGAGCTTCATCAGTCTTCCCCAGTACACCGTGCCTTATTCAAGAAACATTTAGACTTTCTTTCCTTCATGAGACCCAAGGGAAATATGTATATTTGATTTTTTCATAGGGAAATTAAACTTGACCAAAGTTTCAAATAATGAGCCAAAAGCTCAAGGTTTTGAAAAAGATGAAATGAGTATAGTAGGTCCCCTTTAAGATTTACAAATAACTAAATAATTTCATGAAACATAGAGGCGCCATTAATTAAATTAAAGGTTTTTTTTGTCATGTTTTTATACTTAACCACCACCTGAACGCTGATACGTCAGATCACACAATAGAAGAACAATGAGACCCATTATTAGATCCAAAAGTCGTGCCCACATCCCAAAACTTTCTAACTGAAGCTTCATAAAGAGTCTTAAAAGCTCTTAATCTTATTTTCATTGTGGTTTTCCAAAGCGTATCTTGCATTTTTTGGGTGTGGTGACTTTGCCTGAAAGTTTTTAATCTGTCAATACAAAGAATGCCCTTATTGTGCCTTGTGGTGCCATTTGTCAGACTTCAACAACATGCCAGAACAAACATGACAAGCAGGAGCTCAGTGTGCAGCCAGACAACGTTTATAGGGGTAGCCTTAAAAAACATGCATTAAGACCATTACGCACACTGAGCGTTACTTACAGGAACTGATGTCTCATTTATTTTTTTCCCATTTATTGGTCACTCACTCTTTTTATTATACTGTCATGTAGTCCAGTTCTACTGAACATTCGGGACTTTCTAAAGTCAGTTTTGTGTTTTGGGCGACTACAACCATCCAGAATCTGAATGTTTTGTTGTGTGTATGTTTAAGGAACTTCCATGTCTGGGTAGAGTGTTGGATGAAGCGAACTGACCTGGCAAAAGATGGGAAATATGACGGCTGGCAAGTTCTGGATCCGACACCACAGGAGATGAGTGATGGTACAGATTCACTTTTCTCCAAAAACTTAACTGAGAGACATTTCATTTACTAGCCTAATTTATTGCAAATAAATATAGCATTAATTTGTATGTAAGCGTTGCTTTTGAACACATTGCTTTTGTTTGAATGGGAATAAAACAATTTCAGCTCTTTTCACGCTAGTGTCATTAGTGATATCACCGCCAAGGTTAGAAAATCTGAAATCCTTACCGCGGTGGCATAAATTTAAATTATTCTATGTTAGTGGTGAGTTTGTTCTTTATTTCATGTTTGCCTGGTGGCCTTTGTGGCTTCTCCTCTTGCAGGTGTATACTGCTGCGGTCCAGCCCCGGTCAAAGCCATCCTGGATGGAGAAACCGATCTTAAATACGACGTCCCATTTGTCTTTGCAGAGGTCAATGCTGACTGTATTGACTGGCTGGTCAGTGAACAGATCTCTACTCTATAAATCCATCAATATCACATTTAATAGGACCATTAGTGAAAAAGTGGAGCCAGCCACAGACAACTGTGGTGTAATAGGAATATTTTTATTACCAGTTTTGTTTTCTAAATTGAACCTTTCTTTCTGTTCTGTCAGTGTAAAGCTGATGGTACAAAGGTGAATATCTTCTCTGACACCAAGAGAGTCGGACAGAACATCTCCACCAAGTCTGTTGGCTCCAACACGAGGATGGACATCACCGACAGCTACAAGCAAAGAGAAGGTGGGTTCACCTGACAGACACACAAATCTCAGTTTTTCATCCTGTAATGAACCAATTTGTTCATTTCAGCTTAAAGATTTGGAGGTCACATCACTGTTCACACAGCCTGATATTCAGATTCAATCCTAATCATTGACTGACTAACCTAAAACTAACTTTTGTATAAAAGATGAAGCTACCCACTGTGACACCACCCTTTGGTTAGTCATTCACATCTTGAAGCACCTAGCTGAGCATTTGACCAGTGCCATCTTGGTTTTTTTGAAACAAGATATCACAAGGGAGAAGAAGATCTGAGAAACAGACGACACTGCACACTCATAAGATAGTGACGTTTCAATCAGAAGGCACTAATGTACTAAAGTATAGCCCGTAATATTATTTTCCCAACATGGGACCATTTTTTACAAAATGTATTTATTTATTTTTTTAACTTACTTTTATTCATCCATATAATACAACACAAAACACAAATAAATTAGAAGATGTGCATATATCTGTACATAAATACATTCATAAATCAACCTTCAGTTCCAGCTCTGACATTTCTTTCTTACAAAGAACAATTGAACCTCCATTTCTGATATAAATTTTATCAGTCCCCATCTATAAAATTAAACACCATTGTATTATTAATACAAGTACAAAAGAAATAAACTACCACAATAAGAATAAAGAAAGAAAAAAGGGGGAAAAAAGAGGAAGTACAGGAGATAACTAGAAATCTGGTATTGCTTGATCACTGGTGATCATTTCTAAACAAATCTCTCTGTTTTCAACTGTAGTCTTGCAGTAATTTTTTCCGTAACAAAGACGACCTTTAGCTGATTTCTCCAGTCTATTATACTAGGAGGTTCTGGTTTCATCCAAGATGCTGTTATTGTTTTTTTGTTTTGTTTAGTTTTTGTTTTTTGTGCAATTAGAAACAGAATGTTTAACAGATATATAAATTTCCCATCTGTTACATCATCTAAATATATGCCAAATATGTAAAGTAGTAGGTCTAAAGTGACAACAGTCCCCAAAATCTGTTTAATCTCTTTTTGAACATCTCCAACAAAGTTCTGCTGAATAATTATATTTTGAAGTAATAATTGGCACACTGAAATATCTCATTTTGATTTTCCACTCAAATTCCATCGAGGTTGGACTATTTGTTAATTTATGTCCTGCTTTAAATGTTTCTTCCCATTTTTCATCTGCTATGATTGTATTTGTTTCCATTTCCCATTTAACATTTCCATCCATATTGTTCACCTTAGATTCCTGCCGCAGAACTTTGTATATTTCTGATATTACATCTTTTTGTGTTTTATGCTATATAAATGACATTAGTAATTCCTCTACTTTAGATGACTCTACAAATATATTCCCATCCATCATGTTTTTGAAGATAATGTCTCAATTGTAAAAAATTTATAAACATCATGATTCCTGTCTCAATTGTTCAAAAGATTTCATAGTTTGCACAGTTGTGCATATATACTAACCCTTTATCTTTTTATTTGTTATAGCCTACTGGATCCATAAGGGATGGTAAAATATCTGGGTTTACTGCTATCTTTGTAGCTCTGCAAATAGAGCTTGACAAGCTTTCGCACTTCTGTCCATATTTTTAGTGTCCCCTTAATCCACTCATTGTTAATCCCAACTTTCTTCTGTTCCTTTTTGGTCAAAAATGGCTTCCAGCTGTACGTTCTGACATGCAGTCTGTTCCATTCCCACCCACACTGCATCTGTCTCATTAGTAATCCATAAAATCATAGCTCTAAGATGTGTTGCCCAGTAGTACTCTTTTAAATTATTATTAAATAATTTTTTATTACATAAAATCTGAAACTAGCAGTTGAGACCGTAAACTCATCAGGAAAATGTTATCTAAGGTCATATATCAAGGGAGCAGTAGGGTCCTTTTTTATATACAGTTTAAGGTGCTAATTTAGCCTGTCTTCAGTTCCCAGAAAGTTGAATCTGTTTAGATCAGACAGAATCAAGTTTCTGGGATTTCTTTACCTGGGTTACTGACCATGCATCAAGACACCTGTCTTCAATTCTTTTAACGATATACTGTATTTGGTACAAAACTGAACTATACAAACCCCATTTTAATGGATTAACAACAATTTGCAAGAGATTACAGATTGAGATTGTTTCGGTGACTCGGTTGTCTGACAGTAATAGGAAGGTCCAAAAACATAAGACACTGATTTCATTATGGTCAAGTCACATTGCAAGTTTTTAAGTGAAATTAATTTGTGGCTCTAACTAAATTTCCACCCTTACAGGGAGTGAGAAGGAGAGAGCTGTCTATAAATATGCCCTCACCAGAGATTACTCCAGAGATGAAACAGAGAATGGAGAAATGACAAATGGAGGGAATGTGGGCACAGCTGAAAATGGAGGGACTGTAGATGGAGTTGAGAATGGAGGAATAGAGGGGAACAACACAGTGGATAAGACCACAAATAGTACAAATGAAATATCTCCCGATAGCATCCTTCCACTGCCACAAATATCCATGCGATTTGAAGAGGTATGTCAAAGAGTACAGCTTCTGTTGTTCTTTTCACTCTTAGAGCTATTCAACTGCATCTTGTGTATATTTTAGTATTTTTTTTTCTTGGTGTGTGGATTTCCTGTCCAACTTTTACAAATGTAACACTGGCCTGTTTTCACTTTATTTTGAACAAGTTGACCAAAACAGTCAACAAATAAAAACTTATCCAATCCACCAGCCCGCAGAGAACCATAAGAAGGACAATGCAGGAATGACCAATCAGCTGTGCACAGAATTATCAATTCAATTCAATTCAGTTTTATTTATATAGCGCCAAATCACAACAACAGTCACCTCAAGGCGCTTTATATATTAGGGTAAAGACCCTACAATATTAGACAGAAAACCCCAACAGTCAGACAACCCCCTATGAGCAAGCACTTGGCAACAGTGGGAAGGAAAAACTCCCTTTTAACAGGTTATGTCATTTATTAAAAGGCAATAGCATTTTTCAGCTCTGAGTAAAATCTGCAGGTATGTGAGGCTTCATACTGCCCCAAAAACTACTACCGATACAGAGCTAGCCTATGTATGTATGTAGCGAGAAAGGGCATAGCTTAAAAACACACACACACACACACACACACACACTACACCATCTCTTATCTGGGAAAAAAAAGTCTTCAGAAAAAATCAACCTGAAATGATAAAAGTATGCTGGATATAAATAGTATTTTGAAATGTGAAGAAGACATATCCACCAATCTTTGTTAGCAACTGCAACCATGATTAGCCCAAGTGTTTTTACTGAAACTAAATATTTTATGTATCTTTAATGTGTTGTGCTTTAATAAGAATGAAAACTGTACAATTTTAATTATATATTGTACATGCATAAGCACAACTAGGGACAAATGTTGGAAATGAGCAATGGTTATAAACTGTCTGTGCTTTACGCACTGTATATCAAATGCAATTTTAATTAAAAAAAAACAAAAACAAACTTATTCATACTTTAGTTAAAAAAACAAAACAACCAAAATACAAGCAAATGGCCATCACCCACTTTGCCTAAAAAGCTCTACAGTGCCTTTCTAAAAGAGAAAAAAGATCTCACAAGTTACTGTTTCAAGTAAATACTATTCATACTACTGCAGCACAGGGAATCATGTCTTATTCCTCCCTTTGTGGTGCTGCAGGTGTCCAAGCCAATGGACGGTAAGGATGTAAATCTGAAGCTGGTGGTGCACAGTGAGAGCAACAATGCCAGGTTGTTGTCCATCACTATCTCCGTCCAGGCCATGAGATACAATGGCTCACTGGGTGGAATCATCCAGACTGAGCTGAAGGAGGAGACGCTGCTGCCTGGGAAAGGTGACTCTTCTGCTGGGGATTTTTTCTGAATGCAAATGTTGCTGTTGATTCTTAGAATACAGATACCTCAAATACAGACTGACACATGAAAACCAAACCATCTACAGGTTATATGAGAAACTGCAACAACTATAAATCTCTCACTCCCTCCTTCAGATCTGTCCATCCCTATCCTGGTCCCATTCTTGGCCTACCATAAACACATGGTGGACTGTGAAAGCATGAAGATTTCAGCTTTGGTCACAGACAAGCAGAAGCCAAGCAACACATACCTAGCTTTGAATAAAGTTGTGCTGTCAGACCCTCCAATCTCCATCACAGTGAGTAAAAAACTACCATCTCTCTGTCTCTATAATCATTATGTAGCTTTGTTCAAAGGATAACATCACACATTAGCTGACTGCGTTGCTGTTGGTATCTCCTATTGTACTTGGTTTAGTGAGAAATGCTAATCTTTAAAATACAGTTAGGCACATCATTTGTTGGACAAAGAGACAATTTTTGCCTATGTACACCATCACAGTGGATTTTAAATTAAACAATCAAGATGTGATTGAAGTGCAGACTTTCGGCTTTAATTGAAGGGGTTTTACCAAAAAAAAATTGCATTAACTGTTAAGGAATTACAGTTATTTTTATACACAGTCCTCTGTTTTCAGAGGCTCGAGATTAATTGGACAAATTAATTAACATAATTTTAAACATAAATATTGTTATTAATACTTGGATGAAAATCCTTTGCAGTCAATGACTGCCTGAAATCTAGAACCCATGGACATCACCAAATGCTGTGTTTCCTCCCTTGAGACGCTCTGTCAGGCTTTTACTGCAGCCATCTTCAGTTTCATTTAGTTTTGCATTTAATGACTGAAGGGTATGCTCTATTAGATTGAGATCAGGTGACTGACTTGGCCATTGAAAAATATCCCATTTCTTTGCCTTGAGAAATTCTTGGGTTGTTATTGCAGTATGCTTTGGATCATTATTCAATGCAACTGAGTGCACAAAGACCCACAAACAGTCAGCAACTGAAGATGGCTGCAGTGAACAGCCTGACAGAGCGTCTCAAGGGAGGAAACGCAGCATTTGGTGATGTCCATGGGTTCTAAACATCTGCAAAGGATTTTCATCCAAGTATTAAAAACAATCCTTCAGTCACATCTTGACCAATTTAAAACCCACTGTGGTGGTGCACAGAGGCAAAACTACAAAAACTGTGTCCATGTCCAACAAATTATGGACCTAACTGTACAACTCAAAACAACATAAAAAAAAAACATAAGCTAATCATAAGCTAGTAAAATGAACTGCCACATTATCAAAATTGAACAATAAAACAACACACACACACACACACACACACACAGATAAACCTTGATGTATTGTACATTATTGTATTGCAACATACTGAGTGTTGTGGAATCACTGTATTGTGATAACATCGTTATTGTGGCCAACCAGAACCTGAACCTCATGATGCAATTAGACGCTGCAGGGTTCAGTTACACACACATGAGCAATGAAGATCATAAGGAACAAGGAGTGTTTCGTTTTGTGCATTGTGTATAAAACATGTCTCCTATATCTGTGATGTTACATGATGTGGGTCATCATGTTATAATGCTTTGGGAAAGAGTAACTTTATATGTCATGCATTGCTGATGCAGGGTTTGAGCAACATTGCACATACAAAAGGTTTTAAAGATTGCTTCACTAACTAAATGCATTAAAGTAAACCATAAAATGTTTGTGTTTCAGCTTCGCGGTCTGGCGAGACTGAACCAAAGCACAACTACTGAAATAGTTTTCATGAACCCGGTCAACAAGACACTGACGGATTGCACTCTGACTATCTCTGGAAGTGGTCTAATGAATGAGGAGCACGAATGCAAGTAAGTGTGTGTGTAATGTAATCTTATAGAAATGTTCAGTAGTATTAAAGGGTTTTAGGCTGGTTATTGTACAGGTGTACACAACAAATAATTATTTGCACAAATGGTTCATCTGTAGGTCAGTACTTTTTGGTGTTCTACTACTGTTTATTTGATTTAAAATGCCAGCAATGGTCTTTTCTCATGTTAATCAGAGATTACATAGATGTCTACATAAAACGACTGAAAAATTAACATATACATATTTCTTTTTGTGTCAGCTGCTTTGATTGTGATTAAGGAAACTGGATATCTTTCAAATATAATGTCAGTCTGATAACTTTCTGTAGATCATCGAAACTCCTATATTGATAGTTTTCTGGTTGGACTGAAAAATAAGAAGCCCTTTTTTCATTAAAAAAGGAACTCCTTTTTTTCCATTCCTGGGTGGGTTAGAAGGTCCTGAGTTCGAATCCACCAGCCAGCTGGGGCCTCTCTGTGCGTGGACTTTGCATGTTCTCCCCGTGCCTGCATGGGTTCTATCCGGGTACTCCGGCTTCCTCCTACAGTCCAAAGACATGCATGTTAGGTTAATGTGTGATTCTAAATTGGCGTGAACAGTTGTCTGTCTCTGTGCATTAGGATGGATTTTTTCATTTAGTGAAAGAAGTGAAAACTAAATTTGAGAACACAAGTAGCTGCTTGCAAACAATGCCTAAATAAAACAGTCTAAAATCAGCAATGTTGTAATTATATCTGAGCAAAGAACCATCAGAATTATAACTTTGCTGGTTTGATATTTACGTTTTTGGTACTTTCTATTAAAAACCTATTTTAGATTTTGATTTAGTGTTAAAGGAACATTGGAGTTTCATACACGGCCATGGTTGCAATAATGGGAACTTTCATTAAACCATCCAAAATGAGGACATCTGGCAAAGTAATCTGAAGTCCATGGACATTTTCTGAGGTAAATCTGGTTGGTCAGCCCTGGCCTTTGCTTAGCCCAAAAATAGCCACTGAAAATTGGGTTTAGTCAGTTTTATTTGGTCTCAGTTTAGATCAAGATGGTCGTCTGTTTTGGACCCCATAAAATTGGATCACATCCCATCCATCTGTTATGGTGTGTTTTGCTCTCTGTCCTGCCTGAAATACTGCTCCTTGCAGCAGACTTCAATCTGCAATTAGGTTAGAAGTACTTACGGTCAGGGAGAGGAGCGCTCCAGAGTGCCTTTGGGATGTAGTGGCTGTGTGTTTTGTGATGGCTTACTCCTGCTAAGTGCAGAGGAAGGTGTTTTGTTCATTTAACCTTTCAGGAATCCTTCAGAAATGATGACGCTATTTTCTGGAGAACTGATTGGTCAGTAGGCAGTGATTGTTGATCTCTAATCTAAAACATAACCTGCTCTGGAGCAGGTTAGGTCTGCAGTATAAGTTACCGTGGTGATGTACGCCAGTAAGATGTGAACCACCTTCATAATACTGAAAACCCAAGGTTAACCCTGAAGTTACCTGGATTAGCCCAAATCCTGAGGAATGTAACACCAGCATAATTTCTTTGAAACAATGTTGAAAAAAGGGTTCATCTATTTGTCTTGTCAACAATCTGGAAAAAATGACGTTTCAGTTCTTAACCAACATTGTTTGGACATCTGGCAAAGTCACCTTTTCAACAGGTTTCCAGTGAGTTTTTACTGGATGGGAAACATTGTGTCAAATGGACAAACTAAACCTTAACATTAACTGGTCTGTATTACTCTTGTGTTTCCTGCAGACTTCAAAATCTGAAGCCAAACAACAGGATACGTGTCCTGTTCTCTTTTGTTCCTCACAAGACTGGTGAGAAGATTCTCATGGCTAACTTTGACTGCTCCTCATTCAGAGACCTCAAGTGCATCTGCACTGTCAATGTAACACCATAAATTATCAGAACTGCAGAGTAAGAATTGTGTAATTTTACTCAAAGAAACAAACAAAAAAAAAGTAGGATGCATACATTTTATTTTATTTTTTTACCCAACCATTTTATATTTGTTTTAAAAACCACCCTTTACAGGATATAAGATATATAGTCACATACAGGAGTTATTGTGTTACTATAAGTATTGTTACATCTCTAGGTGTAAAATGTTTTTGTTGTTGTTGTTTTTTGTTTGTTTTTAGTATTTTTGCCTTACTTTCATTCAGGGATTTTTAGAAAAGTATAACCCCAGAGGATTCAGGAGAGCTGGAGGTGGCAGAGCTTTTGTCTTTTTGTCAGTGCCACTGTCTCCAAATGTTATCTGGCTTCAGTGCAACACTTATTAATGTTAAGGAGCTCTGGACTTCTGGGATGAAGCCATTTTTACCTACAAAATCTTAATTTGCAAGCCTTACATGTAAAAAAAAAAAGAGGTCTCACTGTCGGTTCCAAAGAACACTGAAGAAATGTTGCCCATGGTAGTCTTCCAAGGCATCTTAAATACTGCTGCCAACCATTAACCCCTGACAGTTGAGGGTTCTACTTATCATGAAGGACGTTTAAAGGAAATGCTTTAAAAGTAAATGTGCTTTCACAGCTAACTTTAATTTATTTAAAACCTGCTAGTAATCACTGGGGCTAACAAGCCAAAGCAAATTGCCAAAAAAAAATTGCAGTTCTTCTAGTGCCCACTTGAGACTGGCTTCAAAAACGAGTCAGTCCCCACAGACTCCCATGTGAAAATGCCCAACAAAACAGCCAGAAAAATCATTTCATGAAGGTTCAGCAAGTTACTGCTGAACCTGCAGTTAGGGGCAGCTGTGGCTCAGGAGGTAGAGCGAGTCGTCTACTAATCGGAAGGTCAGTGGTTCGATCCTTGGCTCCCCTAGTCTGCATGCCGAAGTATCCTTGGGCAAGATACTGAACCCCATGTTGCTCCCGATGCATTCATCGGAGTGTGAGTGTGTGTGAATGTTAGTACTTAGCACTTAAGTGTAGATAAAAGTGCTGTGTGAATGTTGCATGTAGTTGAAGCACTTTGAGTACACAGAATCTGAGTAGAAAAGTGCTATATAAGTACCAGTCCATTTACTGCATGGTTTTTCCTAAACAAACAGTCAAAAGATTTCAAGTTTGTGTGTGTATGGATCATTTTCCATGTACTTCAGTACACAAAGTCCACAACATGGCTTATTCTTTCTCTACTGTTTGTTATAATCATTCATGTTCAGTGACATTTAGTTTGCAGTGTACTTGTATGAATAATGTTTACTACTGATTGTTCATTGGGAGACCAGAGAGCAGAAGTATGTACATAAAAAAGAATTGTGATACAGGATAATGTCACCCACAATGTCCACTAAATGAGATCTTAGTCCATCTGTATGGCTCTACATTTACGTCTATTGACTGATGTGTAAAAAGTGTCCATTTTATTAATTGTACCCATTATTTTGTTTAAATTGTTTGACTCTTTACACAATCGTCAGTCACAGATCTGTTCAGGTGTGACTCTGCACCAGAAGCTTGTGCTACTGAACAGAAAGTGCAGCACTGATGTTTGATATAAATATCACATTTTGTATTATGTGTCCTCACTGGCACCAAGTACACTGATATCAAAGCTGACACTACTGTATATTTTAAGCCGTTACTGCCACTCCAGGTACAAACTCTCATCAGGTTCTCATATCAAAATGAAATTTTTTACATAACATAAGAATGCAGCTAAACCTGATGTACAGACAGCAGACTAAAAACAGACACACCTGTATTGTCACTGTGCTCAACAACATATTGGACACTCAGCTTTAGCTACTTTTAAAATATAAATCAATCAGTATTCTCTATGCAACCTTATTCCTGCTCTGGATAGCAGCTAGAAGCAGGAAACACATAATGGCATTAAAACAGTAATGTGTTCAAATGCTTGACTGTCAGACAGGTTTACAAGAACTGGACCTCTTCACAGTGTTTACGAGTAGTGTGACACACAAAGATTTCCCTGCTTTTCCATAAATTCAGCTTTTGTAACTGTGTGTGAGCTGGTGTTAAAGTGCCTCCTTGTGGTTAAAAAGTAGGCTGGGCTATAGCAATGCCCGTTTTATTTGCAGTGCTTTATAGAGTTTTACTGGGTATATGAATAAAATGTTATTGGAAGCTGTTGCCTTTTTTTAAGAAAATGTGGTCACTAAATTAAAAATCTCTTTTTCAAGAGTGTCCTGGCCAAGATGGCACATATTATGACACACAACTACAACTGTCACACACTACAAACAAGTGAAAACAACATTCAGATCATTAAGGAACAAACAGGTAGAATTTCAAATGAATTTCAGTGCAGCTTTAAGAGCAATCACACTGACCAAGAGTACTTTGTTTCTTGATCCTTTGTAATTGGCTTAAACTCCTTCATAGTAATCAGTTCTGACAATTTCAGGTTCTTTGGTACAGCGAGTTTGGGCAGCATATTTAAAACCTTTTTTCCACATTCTATTCTGACTCTGGGGACAAAGATTTGCAAAATATTGTAAGACCAAAGCCCATACTGATTACCCTTTATACATGTGTGTAAATGGATTAGAGGGAACCATCCTGAAGAGAAATTTATACATAAAAACCAACCAACCAGTCATAAAACATAAAGCACAATGGTATACAGTATCCAACTTCTGTGAGTGCTGCTCAGGTGCATTAATAAACAGCAGATCATCAAAAGCCAATAAAGGTTAAAAATAAGAAGAAAAAATTAGAAATCCTTGCCTTTAGCCTATCCCAGCTGTCAAGAGCAAGAGGCCAGATACATCCTGGACAGGTCACCAGTCCATCACAGGGCCAACGTAGTGGTTAAACTTCCTCCCTCCCTCATGGCTCCTACAAGAGACAGACAAGCCCATGCTGTGGGACGCTGTGGCAGGACGTCAGAGTACCTGGAGATAACCCCCACAGGCACAGGGAGAACATGCAAACTTGACACAGAAACGCTGTCAAAGACAGACTGCAGGAATTTGGCAAAAACTTTAAAATTACATTTCAAAATTCTGAATGCAGGGATTCAAACTTTTAAAGCTTTTTTTCAGTTGTACATATCAGTTTTCTGAACTCTATTTACAAGGTTTCTAACTTGGAAAAGAAACGTAATGCAGTGGGAGAACAGTGACAAATTTAGCAGAATATTACCAAAACAAACCAGAACATTACTTGGTTTCAAGCAAATGAAATTATATTACAAACTTTCAAACACAGACTTTGAACCATTAAAAGCTTTTTTTTTCAGCTGCAAAATATGGAAGGACATTCAGAGGCCCTGCTTACCACCAGGCAAGGCAGGCAACTGCTCGGGGCCCCAGGGCAGTGGGGGCTCTCCCAAGGGCCGACAAACTTTAAACTACAGCAATAGCAATGTGCAAATTTTGCAATGACAGTAGGAGAGACCTGACCTCCCTAAGGGGCCCCACCTGACTGTACTTAGCATGGCATAATTCTGTTTAAACAAACCTAACGACAATAACGAAAGCCACTCAACAAAAAAAAAAAAAAAAAAAAAAAAAAAAAAAAAAACACACAAAGAAAAAA
>VUQI01048203.1:4038-18920 GCA_015106735.1 Paratilapia polleni | reverse complement strand
ATCATAAAAAAAAAAAAAATATAAAAAAAAAAAAAAAAAAAAAAAAAAAAAACACAAAAAAAAAAAAAAAAAAAAAAAAAAAAAAAAAGAGGCGTTATCCTTCTGGGAGTGAAAAAACGAAAGAAAGGAAGAGGAGACAAGAGCAATGAATTTTTGCCTAGGGCCCAAACACACTATGTAAAGCTACTTCAGCCATATCATGCAATATCACGACAAATCCACACATGAAAAGAAAAATGCAATGGAAATATATTATTAGAGAACCTTTCAAATGCAGGATATTTTAAGTCAGAAAGATGTATTGGAACATGACAAAAAATATAATCAATAAAATACAATAAAAGAGTAAAAAAAAAAAAAGAAAGAAAGAAAGAAATGCAACTTAAGTGCAGTAATCCCTTCATGAATTGATCTGCTTTCGATTCGAAGCAGTTTTTCATTTTGATTTCAATGGGATACAATGTACCATCGCGATATTTGCCTCGAAACACCATATGAGCTCTAAATAGAAACCGAACTCTATCATGTGATGCGTTCAGGTTATTGAAAGCATGGTGCCAACAAATTTTTAAATCGAAAGTAAAACGAGCTACGCTTTACTACGAGCGATCAAACACAGAACTGTATGTGGATTTTCTGTGTTGCAAAATGGAAACTGTTATGTTAAGTACCGTAGGAAACTCCACCAGTGGGTAATTTGTGGTCTCTGGTCTTTCAATACACAGCGTTATCCGATAGCCGCCAGAGGGCGCGCCACGCTTATGAAAATCCTACACTTTCCAAAGTACTTGAACGCAGCGTTAAAACGAAGCGAAACCGATATAGCAAACTGAGAAGTTACTAGAGCCAGCCGGCAAGTTCCATATACCTCACTCTCTACTAAACCCCCATACGCAGGCAGAGCGTGGGTCTGACTACAAGACAACTTACATACACAGAGTAATGTCATTATTACCAGCGTTCACAAGAGGTACGGATAGTTTGTGAAGAGGGGGATTTCCTCGCTGTGATCTCACAGACTGATCAGCCGGTAAGAAGCGCTAACACTAGCATAGCTAGTTAGCTGTCAGAGAACACCATTCAAATCCCACATGAGTTAGCATTACTTAGCTAGCGGGCAAACTGACAGAAAGCGTGGAAGTTACGTGAGTTTAAACAAAATACATGTCGAGGGAAAAAATCCCACATGTGGCTCGATTTTAAAGTAAGCTTTTAACTGTTAGTTTCGAGAAAATGCCATGAACAGAATCTGCCTGTTAGCGGCTAGGTACCAGATTAGCACACAACTATATAAGCTAACATGTAATTTTAGAAAACTGGCGTGTGCGTCGTAACCTGAGATTTAACTGATTTAAGACATGCTGGTGAATTATCTGAGTCGAAACCATGATCTACTATCAAGTTTCAGTATTATTTTGGTGATTGTTACGATTCTTTAAGAACCGAAAGTGTTTTTTAGTTTATGATTCAGCTGTCCGTGTTACAGGAATGTTCCCTGTTTGGTAATCAGGGTATATGTTAGAAATGCCTCTGACACAGTACATTTTAGAAGCAACACTGTTCAGAGTGGATCCAAATCATTTGATGATGACTACATTTGTATAAGGATCCATGCTATCCACATCCAGCATTTTCTTCATCCAGCTCTGTATCAGCGTGATCCAGAGCTGGATTCAGGATTTCGCTCAGTGTACGTTTGTGGACACAGTATTTGGCAAAATTATAATTTTGTATCCAAACTCTGTCGCCTTTTAGTAACTTGGGAGGTAATATAACTTTCTACAGCTTGGAGAAAAAAAAAGTACAACTAGGTGGTTAGGCTCAAATTGAGCACATCAGTTTGTTTAACAGGGACTGGTGTAAGTCTTGATCTAAGTGGCTGATATTTATCTATTTTGTCACATCAGTTTTGTGCTGTCTACATGTTTAAGGACAGTGTGATGAAGAACTGAAGGCTTTAAAGCAGTTATTTTTTATAATAAGGATTTCTCCGGCACAAAACTTGGAATAAATAACAACCAAAACGAAACAAAGAAAAAAAAGTCATCAGCTATCTGTATCAGCCCAAAATTTCATTACAGATGCTTTGCAGGGATGCACATATTTGATCCCACCAGCTCATAATCAGTTAGAACTACAACTAGGCCTGCAGGATTTGAGGAAAGCCGGCAATATGTGATATCACATTTCAGTGATGTAATAAGAAAATGACTTACTATATATAAACAAGTATTAAAGTGTGCATATTAGCCATACACTTCTTGTGTTCTTTATTTTAATTTCAGACATACTCTTAATAAACCATGTAAAATTATCTGCATGCTGAGTGTGATTATATGGTGTTGGTAAACAAAATAACTTTTCTCATTCAATGCGATTCACTCACTCTTTTGCAAGGTGCTTATTGCACATTTTCATATCATAGGTGTATCTTAAACAAAGACAGAAAAAGATCCAAGATCCTCTTTGATTGAAGCCAAAGCATTATTTAATCTTTTCAGGTAACAGTTAACAAGAAGACATGCCTCCCAAACAGAAGTCCAAGTCCTGGGCAGAGCTGAAACAAGCCGGCAATGAACGTTTCAAGACAGGCCAGTATGGAGAGGCCTCCAGTCTCTACAGCCAGGCAATTAAAGAGCTGGAGAAGTCCAGTAAGTATTAAGCTACTATAACCTGAGGATACATATGCTGCACAGACAAATGATGAATATAAAGTGTATTTGATTAGATTTTTTTCCTAACTTAAAATGGGCCTTTGGGAAGTTAATGTATGTAAACACAGTTGGTCAGTATATAATAAAGGCAGTGAGTCTGTGTTACCTTATTTGACAGAGATCTGTGCATTTTCTGTTATTTCTGGCAAATTCATACAAATAATTGTCTAATAAACCCAAACATAATTGATGACATTTTATTCATTGTCTCTGACTAAAAACTCTTTTGAAAGTAGCAAAATATTTTCTTTGCAGGAAAAATCTTGATATGAATCTCATCAATGTGTTCGGTCAGTCTTATTTACAGTGGGTGCAAGGTGCATCAGTGCCTGTACACTGACACCTTAGATGAATTATTTTATTCCAGTGGAATTTTGTCATGTCAAAACATGTAAAAACTGTATGTATGCATAATGCAAGGTCTGCAGGGTTTGCACATGTGTTACAAGCCAGGCAGCACACCAGGAATTTTTTGTTTCAAGACAAAAGCTACAACCATTATGCTAGCTAGTGTATGTTATTTGTTAGAAAAAAAACTATAAAGTAAAAAAGGAAATCGAAATATTATTATGTAATACAGCATGGCCTGTTAGCTGATATTCATTACCTTATCTCCACTAATTAAGGTTGGCTGAGTCATTCCTGCTCCTGCTGGTGTATATACATGTATACTCATTACTTTCTCTTCATGCTGGAAGTGGGAAATCCTCTGTCTCTCTCTGTCTGCCTTCTCTCTCCTGCTGTGTGCAGAGCTGCACATACGCAGCCCTGCTGTTATGTCTGTGCCACTGCACGAATAGTGATTAGGATTACAGAGGGTGGATAGTGCTATAAGAATTAAGTGCAACACTACATTGTACCAAATCTGTCTTCCTTCAGACTACAAACCGTTTTTATAGTTTCTGTAAACTGGTTAGAACAGCATTCTGTATAAACCTCATAAATATTTTCCTAGTAAAAAAAACTACCTAAATATTTTGGGGTGACTTGTGTTTCCAGACCCTTTAATCAGTGTTTTCTCCACCACTCCAGGTCTCTCTTTTGTAATGCTGACAGTCTGTATGTGTCTTCAGAATGATTGGCTTGTTGAAGAGCTGCTCTTAAACAGACTGTTTTTCCTGTTAAGGTAAAAAGAACCCAGAGGATTTGGCCATTTTGTATTCAAACCGTGCAGCGAGCTACCTGAAGGATGGCAACTGTGGGGAATGTGTGAAAGACTGCAATATGTGAGTGTGTGGTTGTAATATGTATTTCATTCATCTTACTCTCCTCAAATTTTACACCCTATTTTTCTTTGGGGTATTTGGCTCTGTGTGAACATCTTAGTTTTGGTAATTTTTTGTTTTGTTGTATGGTTTTCATCAATTAATTTCTTTGATATGATGCTTAGATTTCTAAAAATGCCAGAAACATTGTCTGAGTATAAGGATGACTTTCTACTATGTGAAATAAAAGGGATCATTTGAAAGAAGCATTTCAAGTGTATATTGACTTCTTCAGCTTTGTCCATTAAGCCAAACTGATATAACAATAAGCTCATTCTTGTGTCTTGACTTGACAAATTGTTTAACTTCTGATTTGTACATGTTGTTTTTAAGGTCTCTGGAGTTGTCCCCGTTCAATGTGAAGTCTTTGCTTCGTCGTGCTGCTGCCTATGAAGCTCTGGAGCGTTATAGGCAGGCTTATGTAGACTACAAAACTGCTCTACAGATTGAATGCAACATAGCAGCTGCTCACGACGGCACCAACAGGTACGTCGTCTGTTGGCTGTCCAAGTGGTCGTTAATAAAAGCTTTCATTCTTTACCATTTTGCAATACAGAAGTTGTGTTTTTTGGTGATTAAAAAGCTTTCAGGCTGATGTATCCTCTGGACTCTGTTCTAGTTTTCAAACTTAAACACCATTCTGTAAAACAAAAAAAAACAAAGAGGGGTACAAACCCATAAAGAAAAATAACAGTACCTGAAGTCACACCTGCATTGATATTGTCAGTGGATTATCCTTTTTAACAGGGAAAAACTCTGAAAAATGCCTGCAAATGACAAGATTTCACATACCTTCCTTTCACATAAGTGTCTGCACAATATCTGTAATTGGCTTATGCAGCTCTACAAGTTTCAGTAAACATTTGAAAAGATTCTAAAAGCTTGCAGATAAATATTACAATCTGCCACCTAATTTTATGGTGAATTCCCAGCATTTTTTTTCCACAGTCACAGAAAAGAACCAGTTATACAACCAGAATCTCTTCTGGTGGGGGAGCACAAAAAGTTTTTTTTTCCCCAGTTTCTTCTCTGGTCACATTCTTGTCACTGTTATACTGTTTCTCAGGATGACAAAGGCACTCACAGAGACAGACGGTCCATCATGGAGAGAAAAGCTTCCTCCAATTCCCACAGTTCCTCTGTCTGTGAAAGAGAAACTTGCCCAAAAATCTGTTGCCAACGCCACGCAACCAAATCCAACACGGCAGCAGAACGGCACCATGCAAACAAACAAACCCGGTACGTAGATTTATGAAAAAGTTAAGTCCTCATAGAACTCATTCATTAACATATTCATATTTTTTGCATCTGTAAAATCTGTAAAAGGTCTGACTAGCTTCATGTAAACATAGTCTCTGATTTCCCTTCTCATTGGCTTTTTTAAGTAACTCGGAGCTGGAGCAACATGAGCATTTTTAGGAGGGATTCAGATTCAGACTCTTTTTTTCATACCTTTCTGTTGTTTGTTTATTTATCTCCTGTTGTTCCCCTTTTCCTCAGCTCCCAGTGATAAAGACAGAAAGAAAGCTCAGACCCTGAAAGAAGAGGGCAACGCCCTAGTGAAGAAAGGAGAGTACAAGAAGGCCATAGAGAAGTACAGCCAGAGCCTGAAACACAACCCCACAGAGGTCACAACCTACACCAACCGGTGAGCCCAAGCTCCACCCTTACATCCTCATCTTTATCCGTTCTGTGTCATATTAACATTGTTCTATCATATCTAGAAGTTATCGGGCCCTGCTTATAAAAGGACTCCTACAGATTTAGCTGAATATAGCTTTGGTGCAGTGTAAAAAGAAAAAAAAGATGATTTTAATTTTCATGAAATCTTTTTTTCTGTTAACATTCTTTAGATGCATATGAAAAGTTTAAAGTTGTCATGTTACTTAATAATTTAATATATTTTTATGCATTCGCCTAACAATCAAAAGATTCCTGGTTCAGTCCCACGAGGAGACACAGATCCCTTTGGGGTTGCATCAAGAAAGGCATCCAGTATAAAAACTCTGCCAAATTAAACATTGCACTGCGACCCCTTGTGAATAAGGGAGCAGTTTTTTTTTTTTTCATATTTTCACTGCCCCTAATATTCAGTGGTTTTATTTAATAAGGAGGTATTTGTGCTATGTTGGGCTGTGTGATACTTGTTAACCTTTAAGCCTGTTCTTTATTGGCTGCTGGAAAATTGAAAGTTACAGCCTGTATGGATTGACTTTTGTTGCATTGTAGATAAATCATCTTGTTCAGTATGACTGAGCAAAAATTTTATATACATTCATTAGGCCAGTACATAGATTTTATTTTACTCGTATGGTCTTTCCTGACTGAATTTCTGACATTATCAACTAGTAGCATTAGAAAACGGTAAAGCATTTTACGTCATGCTGAACTAAAGTGACTAAAATTACAGCCACAGGTTAAATAAGTGCCGGGACTCCATTTGTCCACCACACTGTGTCCCCTAGTTTGTGATATTTTCTTGAGAGCATCCTTCCTATTTCTATTTGATATGTATTTGTGAGAATACGATGCCAAATGTTATCTCGTAATGGTAAAGAATCCTTCAACAAATTAGTGGATGGAATCCAAAAATTAATCTCTTGTAATCTGGGCTGACACCCACCTCCGTAAATTTTTTAACAAAAACGTAATCCTGTCAACACACAAACGAACTACAACACACATTGCCTCCGTGGCGGAGGTAAATGTAATTAAAAAAGGTCAAGTCAAACTTAGGTGGCTTAACCACTGCCCTAACCTCTTCTGTTAAAACATTCAGCAACATTTAGCTGCAAATTATTTAAAGGGTTTCTTGGCTGGTGAGTTCAAATGTAAACACATTTCAGTGAGAAATGAGCTAATGAGGAGGCTTAGAAAGAATTTCCAAAAAATAAAATAAAATGTAGCTCTTCAGGGCAAACTTCAAACATTGAGAATTAAAAAGAGAGCTTTGGGATCGTGAAGAAAATTCATGAAATGAACTGGGAGGTGTAGGTGTCGATACTGAAAACCTACAAAAAATGGAAACTAGAATTTGTCTATTTTTGAGTGATCTGATCTGAGAGCATTATACATGTAATGAAACATGTCAGATTAACCTAATTTATTGGGATCATACCTAACACATCATAGTAACATTACTGACAACCAGTGAGATGTTAAATAAAAGTGTTTTCACGCTGTTATCACCTGAGGCTTTAAGTAAAAGGCAAAAACAGGCCACTTTGTGTTTGGCTTGACCGTCTTTTAAAGAAGCTCTCCGATGTTTGATTGAGGTTTACTGTGTGTGTGTGATCAGGGCGCTGTGCTACCTGTCGGTGAAGCAGTACAGAGATGCCGTCAAAGACTGTGATGAGGCACTGATGATTGACAGCAGCAATGTCAAGGCTCTCTACAGGAGGGCTCAGGCTCACAAGGAGCTCAAGGTAAGAGCACGGGTCTTCATCACTGCGCTTCAGTTACTTCAGTTTCCCACACAGAGCAATCAGGTGTTGGTTTCAAAAGTGTCTGGAGGTTTTCAGGATAAGCGACAAAATAAAAAATCGTTTCCTGCCTTGATAATTACCAACGTTTCCTCTGGCAGCCTCTCCTCATTAGTATTCCACACACACACACACACACACACACACAGAGGAGACAGTAAGCTCGGCACTCGCAGCTCCATGCAGTGCAAATCTCAACTCTGTGTTTGGAGGTTTGAGTTGTCAAAAAGACAAGAAGAGAGTCTATTTTCATTCATTTCCACTTGATGTGGTATAATGTGATTTTTATTTAGATATCCAATTATCAGTGTTTCCTTTTTCATTGCCTTGGACAACAAACCCACCACCCCAAGAAACCAAAGGGAAGAAATTTTAAAAAAACAAGTAAATAAAATAAAAAATAAAACGGCTGTTGTTTCAGATACAGAAGAAAGAAGAAAGTAGTGTTTCCCAGATCCAGACTTGAGCAGTCAATGTGATCTATGATCAAATAGTTCCCTTGCTCTTATTTTGAAAGTTCAATCACTGCTAACCAGCTAGCCCCAGCTCTTCCCACCTCCTTTCTTCCCTCGCTGGCTCGCTGTCTAGGTTGCTATTGTGGCGGACCTCTATCATTGAGCTGCTTCCTCAGAGAGTAACTTGTTCTGTGGTGGGGTGTATGGCAACTCCATCGTCTTGGACTGTAGCTGGCATCAGTATACCTTCTTCTGCTCTGAAGATCTGCATTGAGTTGGGTGACTGTTTCCACCAGAATCTGAAGCAGGTGGAGAGCTGCTTTATGTGCCACTACGCTGAGTTCACCAAGGCTGCAGAGCAGAACAACAGTTGCCAGATGCAGTCCAAGATGGTAGAGCTGGAGTCTGACTGGTCGCAGGATGATAGATTCAAGACAGCTGAATGACACAACAAGAAGAACCTGACCAGACTGCCCATAGGGAAGCAGAGACTGGAGCTAGCTGATCAGCATCAACTGAACTATCAAAATAAGAGTGAGGGGATTGTCCCATAGTAAACTGAATACATCACTGTAACAGATGGAAGAAATTTTAAAACTAAATTGCAAATATACTTGGGCCACCCACCCAAGTAGTCTAGAACACTGGACTGTTTCATGTCAAAATGGCTACTGTGAAAAAGCTCTGTCGTAAACATCTTAGCTTCAACTTTACAGCTTTATTTCAAACATGTTAAAATAACACAACTACATAAAAACATAAGGAAAATAATAATCATAATAAATAACATGTTCAAAAATGAGTAGGAAGAAGCATATGCTTATTTAATCCCACACCTTCTCCGCTATTTAGTAACTAAAAATCATCAATTTTACTTCTGTTTATATTTATATATTTATACTATCACAAGTCCTTATTTACAATTTGCTACATTATAAACCCAGTAATGTGCCCAAAAATATACGTATTTACAGATATAGATACATATACATACATACAAATACATGTGCACACACAGACACACACACACATATACATACATATCAAAAATGGAAAATAAGTGTAAGTAGTTGGTGAGAACATCCAGTCAAAGCCCTTCTTCCTCTCTGTACCTTGCAAAAACCATGTTTTTGTACTGATTTTTAAACTTTTTCACACCAAGAAACTTCAGTGTCCACACCATCTATATGTATCTCCACTTGTTTTACAATTCCCAAATAACATAATTTTAGTGTTACTTGGATTTAATGATAATTTGTTCCTGTCAAACCACTTTTTTATTTTGCACATTTCTGAAGTGACCATATCAAATAGCTCTTTTCTGCCCAGAATGAAAAATATTTGTGTCAGCTGTAAATAATACTAATTTTAATATATGAGATACCTTACAAATATCATTTATATAAACAATGAACAGTTTTGGACCCAGTACAGACCCCTGGGGGATGCCACATGCAGTGTCCAAGCATGATGAGGAATATTCTCCCAACTTCACAAATTGTTTCCTGTCACTTAAATAACTTTTCACCCAGTGCGATACTACCCTCCTGATCCTGTACTGTTCCATTTTATTGATTAATATGTTATGACTGATTGTGTCAGATGTTTTTCTTTGTTTTAAGGTCTAGGAATACTCCAACTGCATACTGTTTCTGATCTATAGCTTTTATAATCTCCTTGATTGAGTCAGTTAATGCCAGTGATATTGAACTCTTTGATCCATATTGACTGTCAGAGAGTAATTTGTCTAAGAATTTATCTAATCAGCTTTTGAACAGTTTTTCTAGGATTTTGGAGAATTGTGGAAGTATAGAAACTGGCCTGTGAAGTGGTGTCTATTCCCAGTTTTATACAGTGGTACAACTTTAGCTATTTTCATTTTGTTTGCAAAAAAAGTATATTAGTGGTTCTGAGATCCCTTCTATATCCTTCTTCATAATTTTGTTATCGATATCATTATGATCAGTGCATGTTTTCTATTTACATTTAGCTACAATATCTATTATTTCTTTTTCCTCCACTTCTATAAGGAACATTGAGTTAGAATTCCTTTCTATTAAGTTTTCATTCCAGTCTTCAGATGGCAGTGGCTCGGGAATTTTTTCTGCCAGATTTGGTCCAACATGTACAAAGAAAATTGTAAAAACTATTGACCACGTCAACAAAAATCATTGCTCTTTATTGAGCCTGTAATGAAGCTGTGAACCTGTAAACATGCGGAGTAGAAGTATAACTTAACGGGTGGGGGATTTTTAAATCCTGCTTTTGGGGCAAATCTACCAAACTTTCAGAGGGTTTTTTAAATTAAATTTGACTAATAAAAACATGCAGTTTTTATGTCTCGATGACCACTGAAATAAAAGCCATAGGTCTCTCCCCTTTCATTTAGATAGAAGCTTCAAAATAACTGCCTAGACATCTGGCTGAGTTGCAAGACTTTTTTTCTCAAAGCAATCTTCTTGAATGTCTAGCTGTGTACACACTTGATTTGTCAATCAATTTTGTGTGTGCACATTTTGAAAGCTTTCTATGTGCTATCAAGAAATCACTTGATGCTTGGTAGCAGGCAATTTGAATAAAATTCTCAGTAGATCTGTTACCTGTGATTTATTCATTTCTAATGTTAAATTTGGTGGGGAGAAACAAAATATGGAAACCCAAGGCAACATCTTCAAATGAACTGTTTTAACCCAAACCAAACACAGTGGTTATAATAATGAAAAGAAGAAATACAAAATAAATGAATTCTCAAATTTGGAGTCCCCAGACAGCTAGATGATTGCTCAAAAATACTTTAAATTATCATTGAATCAGCAGTTTTTCAAATGGAAGCCCACGTCAGAGTTAAATCAAGCAACCTCTCTAAACACTGGTGATCATAAAGGTTTATTCTGTAGTTGATTTATAAGTTAACAGCCATTTCACATGTCTTTACTCTCAGGTAGTTTTACTTATTTGTCCCATGTTTGGTTTTTGGTGGTTAGGAGTACATGTTTCTGTTTCTCACTGCTTTGATAATTATAATGTTCATGCCATATATAATAGCTTGCAGAGATATCCTCAGAAGAGTCCCACCTGTTTAACTTGTGAGGATGGACTGCAGGCATGGTTATGTGAGAGTACCAAGCCTTTTCAGCTTAGCACTATAGTATACATTAAATTTAATTACCATGAATAAACTCTGTGTTTCCTGGCCATTTCTTGCACTTTTTAATTATTCTGTTGGTGGAAGTTGTAGTCATGCAGCAGACAATGTGTCGAAGGAATGGCCTTTTTTGTTTTGCTACGCCAACCCGAAGTTCACATCGCCCTGGTTCCTTCGACAAAAGCAGGAAGTAAGCTCAGTGGGAAATAAAACGTTATGATACTTACACATTTTGTTCAGCATGATAATCTTTAAAAATTGATGCCACTTTTATGATTTTGGAAATGCAATAATGTTAGGGTATAAACCAGGGGTGTCAAACTCATTGTTGTTCAGGGACCACATATTATATTTGAAATCAAATTGGGCCAGACCATCTGATAAATTGTATATTAAATCACCTCCTAAAGATGTACATCCTGAAAAATCTTCACTTTTAATGAAACCATCCATTTATGTCCATGTGTGCATGGATGACAGTGGATCTACAAAAGCACAAAAAGTTCAGATGTTGTGATTTTTGGAACTACAATAGTATTGTACTGCACTGCTTTGTAGTAATGCTGGTAGCCCCATAGCAGGAAGAGCAGTTATTTTATAGATACATTTGATAAATTGTTATTGCCTGGACTGACACTTGACATGCAGTGGGCTGTACTGGACCCTTTGGCTGGCCAATTTTGGACCCATTTTTGGCTCCCCTGCCATAAACAAACTACACCAAGGTCCCATATAACTTTAACATCACACCACTAAGATGGTGTGATGATGTTGAATGTCATCATGCAGGACTTGTATTGGCTTTTTACCCATGAAGGTTTTGATCGTGATGATAGTGACGACTCTAGGAAAGCGTTTTCTTTCACTTCACCTGAATTCACTGCTTGCCCAACATACTTTTCCACTGGGCCCTCAGTTGTCTTGAACAAAGTATGAAAATATCTAATGTTTGTGTTAACTACAGACCTTCTTTCAACCATCTACAAAAAAAAATAATTAAAAATGAAAACCCCACTGACTTTAAGACGAGGGAACTGGAACTGAAACATGCCAACTCGTTTCCAGGTTTTCGGACTTACTCCTGCGGTGCTCTATTCATGGTTCAAATTTTAATTGAAAGCAGAATACTTCTCTGGTCATTTGTATATTTTATCATTATCATCCTGAAACCAGCTTAAACCATACCCTAAGATACAACAGGAAGCCTTCTTACCTTCTTTGCCTCCTCGTTTCAGATAACTGACACTCGTTAGTGCACAGTGACAGGTTTGTTTGTTACTTTAGGGTCGGAGCGTCAGCTTGTTTCCTTTCTGTTTGATAAATGCAGTATATGAACCAAGTAGTACTGTCCTCACACAGGTCCTTATATACAAAGTACTGTCTCATTCTGTGATCTTTTTACTTCATTGTAAAGTAGAACAAGTGAAATTTCTTATTAACCTGCTGTAGCTTGGCATCTCCATCCTGCCTGAAGTGCCTGTTTTCATCTTTCGTCTGCTGAACAGCTAAAATCACGTTTTTTTTGTTTTTAAAGAGAGCACCTCCACAAGTGTATATCAGCTGATTCATTCAGGGAAGCTTTGTGAAATACGTCTGTGCTTGATCCTTTGTTTTACCTCACAAATGTTTTTGCAATTTGTTATGTTGCTTTTGTCACCTGCTTTTGTTTTAACAGCAAATAAAATTAGGAAATAAACCTAAAAATGACCACGTCTTTCTTCTCTAGGTTATTTAAACAAACTGAGAAAGACTGGGAACAGCTAATCTAACTACACCATTACTAGCACTCCTAAAGCTTAGTAATTAACGCGTTAACTTACCTGTTTGTGTTAAAACAAATGTTCACTGTTTACAGGTGTTTGTGTACCAGACTGTTGCAGCTGCCAGGAAATAGTCTGGAACATATACCCCAGTTAAACTAGGAGATGTAAACCATTTCTGAAATGACATCAGTGACCCAGATTTGCAGTTTCTTTCAGCTTACAACCTTTGCTAGGTTAACCAGCTGTTGACTACACCTTCATATTTACTGTGATTTACTGTGGTACTTATATATATATATATATTTTTTTTTTTATTCAATTGTAAAAATTTGTATTCGACTTTAGACTGTCGGGAGTCTGAGTGACGTGTGGACTTCCACCCAGTTCCACCCACTCTGTTGTCCTGACTCACCTGGCAATACAGACACCTCAGCTATGGAAACATCTTACAGCTGGATTGGAAAATACCATAACTACTAATCTATGGTGTTTGCAGCTGTCAATGTGTGCATGCAGAAAGAAATGCGCTCACCAGCCACTTTGTTAGGTACACCCTTTCGCCTTCAGAACTGCTTTAATTCTTTGTGGCACAGATTCAACAAGGTGCTGGAAACATTCCTCAGAGATTTCAGTCCATATTGAAATGACAGCTTCACGCATTTGCTGCAGATTTGTCAGCTGCAAATCCATGAGGCGAATATCCTGTTCCACCACATCTCAAAGGTGCTCTATTGGATTGAGATCTGGTGACTGTGGAGGCCATTTGAGTACAGTGAACTCATTGTCATGTTCAGCAAACCAGTATGACATGATCTGACATGGTGTGTTATCCTTCTGGAAGCACTCAGGCTGTTTAAATTGATGATGTTCAGTTGGTAGTAACGGGTCCAAAGTGTGCCAAGAAAATATCCCCCACACCATTACACCACCACCAGCTTGAATCGTTCATACAAGGCAGGATGGATCCATGCTTTCAAATTCTGACCCTACCATCTGAATGTCACAGCAGAAATCTAGACTCATCAGACCAGGCAAAGATTTTCCAATCTTTTAGTGACCAAATTTGTTGATCTTGTGTGAATTGCAGCCTCAGTTTTCTGTTCTTAGCTGACAGGAGGTGGCACCCAGTGTGATCTTCTGCTGCTGTAGACCAAGGTTCAAGGTTTGGCATGATTTGTGTTCAGATATGCTCTTGTGCATACCTTGGTTGTAACAAGTGGTTATTTAAGTTACTGTTGCCTTCCCATCAGCTTGAAGCAGTCTAGCCATTCTCCTCTGACCTCTGGCATTAAGGCACATCCCAAACCAGTTGGTTTGGAGATGATCCCAGAGAACTGCTCACTGGATATTTTCGCTATTTCAAACCATTCTCTGTAAACTCTAGAGATGGTTATGTGTGAAAATCCCAGCATATCAGCAGTTTCTGAAATACTCAGACCAGCCCGTCCAGCACCAACCACCATACCATGTTCAAAGTTACTTAAATCACCTTTCTTCCCCATTCGGATGCTTGGTTTGAACTTTAGGTTGTCTCGATCATGTCTACATGCCTGAATGCATTGAGTTTCTGCAATGTGATTGGCTGATTAGATATTTGCATAAACAACCGCTTGAACAGGTGTACCTAATATAGTGACTGATGAGTGTATAATCCTGCCTAAAGTCTGGGAAAAAAGTGAATAATTTTTCCTGATAATGTCAAAGTTGTACTTATCTCTCATACTGGTTTGGTCTACATTTTTTTTTTTTTTTTTGTTAAAGCAGCTTTTCTTAATGGAGAGGACGTTCATCAGCACAGCAGGAGAGATCATGTGTGTCCAAATCCTTCTGCTGTCCCTGAGGATGCAGGATCTCTAGCGGCTTCTTTTGTTTGTTTGTTTTTTTTTGTTTTTTGGTAAAGATTATCTTATTTTGTAGTCCAATAAAAACCATTCATTTTTGCTTAAGTCCTCAGCTACACACGCAAGTCAGTCTCAAATCGAAAGTGCAACTAAGAAATTGAGTGTTTTTCTTGGCAGTGCACTCAGTCCAGTTCAGACAGGAGAGACGCCAAAAACT
>VUQI01048199.1:59768-76913 GCA_015106735.1 Paratilapia polleni | reverse complement strand
CCCCTCAAAACTACAAACCCCAGTCTGACCCCCGTCCCTCCCTGACCCCGATACAATCCTTAAATATTTGTCAGCTCATTCAAAACATCTCTGTTGCTCTGTCTTTTCTCTCACTGAAGGTGGCGATGTTACTCACACGGGGAGGGTGGGGGAGCTCGAGAAGGAAAACACACCATGGCGTAAACTCCAGTTTACGGGTAAATCTGTGTCTGTACACGAGGCTTTGCCCTCCCCCCAGTCGAAGCAAGCTGACATGGTTTGAATGACTGCATAGTGAAAATGATATTTGGTTTACTTACAGATGGGGTTACAACGCACACGCACAGACTCTCGCTCTGCCTCACACCTCACAAGCTAATATACACATAAAGCCACTATCGGCAGGAGCCAGCATTGCTGTGTAGAATGGGATAACTTTATACATTTGGTGCATGTGTGTAATTTAGTAATCAGATGTTTATTTCCTCTCTCACACACACACACACACACTGAAGCAATTACAAGTACAACTGACAGGTTTTAAAGAGGTGCGTGGCACTGTCACCTAAACAAGTGGAAATGCACGCAAACGGCACGGTCGAGCGAGGGTGTGCGCGTGTTTGTGAAATACACATCAGCTTAATAACAGAGAACCTCGACAGCGGGAGACTGGTTCCAGCTTTAGACACGGGTTAGCAAAGACACACACGCGCGCACACACACACACACACACACACACAGTTTGAACACTGAGCGCTAAAAAGAGGAAGTGCAGAGCCTCCTGCCGTGCTTACATTTGAAACTGCACCAATGAGAAGATCTCAGGCTGCTGTGATGGCAGAGCACCAGAACCAGGTCTGTATTTAACAGTTTTAGCAGGGAGGCTGAGGAGAGCCGTGACCCCTGTCGTATGAAAGTGAGTAAACCGTGGCTTTAAATCAGTTCCAGGTCACATCTGGTCTCAACATTAAAACCAGAGAAAGGCTGAGCTAACGGAGTCAGGCCAGCTCAATGTCACATCTGCTCAGGGGCCTGTGTCAGGAAGTTGGGATTAAGTTGGTTTTCCTGTATCACAAAGATGGCTCACTTTTAACTAGGACTAATTAACATGATCAGGCCAATGGAAACACTGGAGTCATCACTCAGAAATATTTAACAACTTGGACCTAAGACAGAGTTTACAATAAAGTAACACATTAAAGAAGATTGCCAAACCAAATACAAATTAAAAGATGACTCAGATTAACTCTGAATTAACAATGATAACTGTACTTTAAGGACACGCCACCATTTGCACACATTTTGAGCATGAAATTAAACTTCACTGTGTGAGAATATTGGCTAAAAACTGAACATTAATTTCAGTGTGTGATGATGTGGTCTAGGAAGGAGTTATTAGGATTGTTTAGCCAAGTGTGGATATCTTTAAAGGTGATCTATTACGTCTTTCCTTATTTTCTGTCTTTTACATATACTGTAAGAATGGAGGATGCTCAAATTAAAAATGAATAGTTTCATTTAATGAGGTCAACATATGAAAAAAACCCCCAAAACAACAACAAAAAAAAAAAAACTGTTAGCCAAAAATTCGGGCTTCAAAATGTCTTAAATACTCACTTTCTAACCTTTTCCCCTACCCTCTTGCCTAGCTGATGTCAGCTCAGCACAGATATCCTTATATGGTCATAGGGAGGTGGGGCTTACAAGCATTGGGGTCTGTTTGTAAAAGCTCTGCAAGAGGCAGCCAATCAGAAGAAAGTGGGCTTTTATGGCGAGGAGGGGGTCTAAAAGAGACAGGAGCTTGTTTAGGATATATGATGAACTGAGGGGCTGCATTAAAGCACCAGTATAAGAAAAATAAGGATGTTTTTTTAACTAGATCATGCAGAGCTACTGTAGTGGAGTCCCATATGAAATATACGGAGCTGGAAATAAGCATAACAGGTCACCTTTAATCTGTCTCTCTTATGTATGAGCACTGCTGGCATACTTCTTAAATCTTATACTCACTTACTGTATGATAACAGTGTTTAATGCCTTTTTCTGTCATGTTATATTAAGCACTCCTCATGTGATTGAGGAGGACACACTCATGGCTAGTAGAGCCAGTTAATAATCAGCAGCTGTGTGACACCAGTTATCCAGTACAGCTAATGTTCAGGTGCTCAGTGAAGCCAGACTAAGCTGAACTCACTTCCTGACACAGGTCCGTGGTGACTCTGAGCAGAAGGATGAGCCGGCTGGTTGTGTGTTAGTGCACCAGTCTCCCTCTGTACTGTATATGACACATACATGGGACATCCCCCCCACACACAAACACACAAGTATCCTCTCCCACTAGCTAGAGAGATTTCATATATAATCATAGCTAAGAGTAATCAATTATAATGTCAATAACAAGAGTCATAACAATAACAACAACACTCTTTCATCTTTTTGTTGAGTTGTGGTCACCTTTGGTGTGAACTATCAAGGTTGTCAAGCTTGCAGGCGACCTGTGGACAGATGGAGGGGTGGATGGACAGAGTCTTGGATGGATGGGGCACAAAGCATCTGGACAGACAGACAGACATCCCCCTCTAATCATATCTACACTGTACAGAGTTGTAGTGTGGCATCGCGATATGATGATTAACTGCTTCCAATACACACAGAGGTACATTTGAGGTGAAGTGTGAGTTAGTACTTATGTGAAGCCAACCTTTCTGCACTTTCTTCTCTAATCCATCCAAAAGCTTCTCTCACTTGCTTTTTCTCTCTTCAGACTTGCTCCTCAATTTTTGGTAACACAAATAGACATTGCATTATTTCACTTATTTGGCTTAAAAGAACAAGAATAAAGTATTCGCCCTTTGGGGAAAAGAAGTGACAGCAGCGTCTAAAGCAATAAAAAGTAGCAGCAGTAGCAATGCAAATAAATAACAGTTTGAACAGAACGGTAAACATAAACACACTAACCCACTAAAATCATAATTGGTAGGTTGGTGCAACACCATGAAAGCTCTTGACAAAAACCAGCTAGCCTCAGAGCTCAGCAGTCCCGTGAAACGGTTTCCTCTCTTACTTATACTTGCTTCTTGTCACTCAGTTTGTCTCCGACTTTCCTTTAACTTGCCACCACGCTTTCTTCATCCTCCCCGTCACTCTGCTCACTCCGCAGTCATTTCTACTCATCTTTTCTGCCATCTTGACAACATCCCTGGATCTCTCTCTCTCTCACTTCACGTTTTCCTCTCCCTGTCGTCGCCTCTCCTCTCCTCTGTCTAGCAGTGATTTGGTTTGGTGTGTGTGGGAAGTAAAGAGTCTGCACATCTAGTATGCTTTGGCTGTGGTCCCGCAAGAAGGGAGGCAGTAGGACTCTAGTCAGTTGGTCTATGTAGACCTGTGCTCACATTTATACAGTACATGTATATACATCGCAGTATCACACATGTTTACTAGCTTAGCCCGACACATTCAGTTTCACCTTAACAATCCTCTAGGTTGGGGTCTCAAAGTTGAATTAATTTGGGGGTCAGTGGCTAGCTTGTTTGCTTTTCTAGAAATAATAAACATAATGGTGGTGGGGAAAAAAAACTGCATATTTTACCTGTTCTTTTAGTTGATTAACCAATTAAAATAAAGTAATTCTGCAAAAGTTTACCAACTGATTTTTTTCTCCCCAATCATCTCAATACTAAATATTAGAAGTGACAATTTGGTGCTTTTCTATGTCTCAAATGATAGTAAAGTGAATATCAGGGCTGTTTTAGACTGCGCAGCTGTACAACTGTACATTTATGGACAATTCATAAGACACAACAAAAAACAGAGAAAATATTTAGGAGACTATTCAACACTGCTTAGAAAAAAATTATTGGCATTTATCTGAAAGCATGGTTAAAAAGAGGAAAATGATCAAACATAAACAGAAATTGGAATTGCAGGCCCCCAGGCTGCTAGTTTGACTCCCTTCCTTGAGGTTCAAAAAACACCAGTGCTGATCACTCAGGACTTGCCGGTGTGGATTCTTACTATCTGAAGTTTTGCAGGAGCAGGTCTAAATCTCTCGGCCTCCACCAACAACCTACACGCAGCCTTTGGTCTGATAACACTGTGGAGCACTACGTCACACTAAGCAGCTGAGGCAGACAGAGAGGTGGACAAAGAGGAAGAGGTAGACGAACACAGAGTGAAGTAAAGAAATGCTCCACAGGTCGTAAGATCTACACCGTTTAAACTCTTTGTACAAAAAAAACAAAAACAAAGCAAAAAACTCCTCTTCTCTGCCATCTCAATGAAAAAAAACAAAAAACACACTCCTCCCATTTTTACCTCCAACCTTCTCTCTCTTTTCTCTTACACTTTTTTTAACATTTAAGTCTTTCAGCTGATGTGTGAAGCTCCTCTCTTCTATTTTCTCTGCCCTTTCCACTCCAACTTCTAGAAGAAAAAAAAAGTTAATCTTTTACCTTCTTAAGCTACATCCACACTAATACTTTTCATTTTAAAACTGTGTTTTTCATAAACGATCTCTGTCTATACTAACGCGCCTGTAAGGTCATTTCACCTTGATCATTCACATACAATGGGAATAAGTGTGCCAGTGTAAGCAGGAAGCAGAGGGCTGGTTGCTTGTAGAAAATACTGCAGAGTAAGAAAGAAATATTAAGTTCTGTTCCAAACTAACTTAACTGGAAATGGGTTATAAATCCCTCCAAAAGTGAGTCTACAATGAAGCAGGCTTAGTAACCACAGTCCATATCAATATGGAGGAAACTCCCCACACTTACAGATATGAGTTACATGTGATTTCAGATGGACTGCCTCAGTAATAAACAAAATGAAATGGCTTTCAAGAAACTTTGCACGTTTGGGTTTTGAAAAATGCTTCATAATTGATTATTTTCTGCTACTGTTACAAATAAAGAACAAATAAAAGAATGACAAGGGGCAGCTGCTCAAAAATGTTTTAAATGCCTAAATTAAGTTGAATTGGAATAGATACGTATTGCAAGCTCCTGCTTCTGTCAGAGAAACCAGAAGGCATCCCAAAGCTTGTCTCTGTATTTCTACCTTATCACCTAGAGACCCCTTTAGCAGCCGCAAGCGTCACTCCACACAGAATTACATTTGTCACGGAGTGGGAAAGTACTGGGGACTGACTGGAACGGGGCCACAGATTGGAAGTTGCTGCAAAGCAAATACTGCGACATTATGGGGCGCAACAGCGGCGGGAAAGAAGTACCCACACAATAAGAAGAAAACAATCCCAGAGTTTTTAAAGTAAAACTGGGTCAGCTGCGTTTTCAAAAGTCACGCTGACGTAGTGTGGATGTTCGGTGTAAACGCAGTAAAAGTTGCACCTTTTAAAACAAAAGCATATCAGTGTGGATGTACTCCTGGCACGCCTCGAACGTTTAAAACGCTCTTAGTTCAACTAAATCTGAATTCACAAAAAAACCCCAAACAATTAACAACTCCTTTTCTGTAAAGCTACAATGCAACGCTAATTTTTTTTATAACTGTTTTTCATTGTTTTTTTCCAATTATGCAGCGGTTAAATAACATGATGTGCATGCTCACACAGTGTGTAGCAAAAACGTATGACAATAGCTATCCTTCGAGATTAAAAGCACAGCCAACAGATTAATTTGTTCTCAGTTGTGTGTTAGAGCTGTAGTGTGAAGGTGAATTAACGAGGAAATACAACCTCACTTATAAAAGCCAGTGAGTGTGTCTTGATATTTATCCATACATACATACATAGAAATGCTCACTCTCTCTCTCTCTCTCACACACACACACACACACACACACTACATATAGATACAGCCTGAGAATGTGTGATAGTAGAAACACCTGAAGAATCATAATTGCACCAGACATTGTTCTTTCCTCCAAATCGTTTATGTACAAGAGCGATTTGTTTTTGCTAAAGTAGCAGATGCTTTGTTCCAGTGTGTAGTGACTACTCTGTTTATTAATCCAATGGGTTGGATTAATGTTGGAGACAGACAGATGTGTAAAACTTCTGAAAAAAGGAGAAAATATAGAAGCACATACAAGATACACACACAGTTTGTATGCAAGTGTGTGGCTGTAACACACAACGTGATGTGATGATAGTGTGGTGAGAGCTAACAGTGTGTAAACAAATGAAGCTCACTACAGTGTGCACCTTTTCCTGCTCCACCCTCCCCGTGTCTGTCTGTCCAGATTCAACACCCTAATAACCCAGAACCGCCTGCGTCAGCTATCCATCCCTCTACCAGTCCATCGCTCCATCTGTCCAGCCAGAGTCCTCACTGAGTCTTCGTCTCTCCCTCCTCTATGGGATCTTCAGGTTCTCCCCGGTGGACAGATGGACAGACGGGATGAGCGTAGCGCTAGGCGTAGCTGCGAACGGCTAGACTAGAATAGACCGAGTCTGGGCTTGGCAAAGCTAAAGCTAGGCTAGTCTAGCGTATGGCTAAGCTAACGCCAGGCTGGTCAAGGCTAGGCTACCTACTGAAGAGCGAGTGGAGCTGGTGCTGATGGCTGTAACACTGGCTGCTGCGAGGTGACTCGGTGCGATCCATCACCGCCTGAAACCAACCAGCCACATCGACCTCCAGCACCTCGTAACGCCGGATGAAACTATGCTCCTAAAATGCAGGAGACGAAGAAAAACAATGGTGAGTTTACCTACTTTTGTTCTTTGAGTAACTCTAGTTAAAAGTGGTGACTCACCAGCAGCTGATGGTATTTTGGCCTTTTTCTGTGATCCTTTGTGAGGCTGCAGAAAGATAAACACACGATGTGATGACGCAGGAAGCAGATTTAAAAAACAAAAACAAAAAAAAAAAACATAGCTGCAATATTATTCATATTGCACATTTTGTTACAGGAAAACTTGAGCATAAGAGCATAAGAGATTACAAAGAATGAAAAGCAAGACAAACAAAACAAACCACCTATCCAAAAAGTACACAAACTGCCCCACAGACACAGACGTACATGCACACAAACCAGTCATAAGCCTGAGAAAACTGAAATGTTTTCAGTTTACTTTTGAATGTTGACACAGCTGTAACAGATCTCTGGTCATCAGCCCGATCACCTGACAGCTCGGAGTGGACTGCAGTCGGTGAGTATCAGCTTTAGAGGGAAATTTTAACTCACCAGTCTTTGACAAAGGACTGGAAGTCGAGGGAGAAACCCATGCCAAGAGGGAGGAGAGGGGGGTCTTCCTGCAGCACTTTGGTCAGAACCTCAAAGTCTGTCTTGCAGTTCTTGTAGGGAAACTGTCCTGTAGCCAGCTCCACCTGGAAGAGACAAGGAACCCATTAATATCCACAATTTATCTAAAGATGTCTACAAAGTGATGAATGTAGTATTTTAAGTTTGCAGTTTAATTTGTGAGTCTCCGTGCTCTTGTCAAAAAGAAGCTTAAAACCTTTGATTTCAAGAGTGAACTTTTACACTCTGGTTTCTGTCAACTAATGTGCGCTGCCAACCCTTCTATATGGTTATAAAAAATTGTGCACAGGACTGTGCTTCTTCTGGAGGGGGGGTACCCACGGATTCATTTTATAACAAAACATAACAGTAATAAGGTAGAGAATCTAAAAATTCATTGGTCAAATTTAAAAAATTTAAAATTCATGTTCTATTCATTTTGGGGCTGACAAAATTAGCAGAAAAATATTCTGCAAATCTTTAGATCAAATAATCAAATAATAATTTTAGGGATCTCTCAGACAGAAATGCCAGACGTGTTCTGCATTTGGTAACACTGCATTTACATCCACTGGTTAATACTCACAGTTTTAATACTAACATGAAAGTGATGAAAGTTTTGACTACAGTTGTTTCAAATGTTTGTAAAGCCACAACACCATATTATGACCACACAACATCACCTCACGGCATCATAGCCGCGCATTACAAAAGCTGTTTTAATATGAATGAATTTGATATTTACTGCATATTTCGTAACTGTTTTCCAACGTAGTTTACGTAAAATTTGCAAAATTGTACAACAATTAAATATTACTACCACAGGCAGAACACAACAGTCACTGCAGGCTGATGTAGTGTGTGGTAATAAAAAGATGACAGATTTACCAGAGAGATGCCGAGGCTCCACACGTCTGCCCGGATGTCATAGTCAGGTTTGGTGGGATCTGGAGGGTCTATTCTCTCAGGCTGCAAGAATTCAAAAACAGGCAACACTAAGGTTAGGAGATCAGAGTGTGTAACGTGTGAGAACTGGGATTTCTGAAAGCACAGGCTCCAAGTCTGACCGGGGTTCTGTATTATAATTTGCATAACCAGTCTCAAACAAAGTCTTATGTTTTACCTTTAAGACTTGTGTTTTAATGCATTTTCCACCATTGTGACAGTTAACACTGAAGTTGCTCTGTGTTTCCATCAGTTACTTTGTTACCCTATGTTACCCTGCATTGCTTTGTACACAATAAAGCAGCTAAATTTGAAAAAACTGCAACAATACAACTAACAAAATGAGATCTGACACACAGGTTCTTGACTAAAGCTTCAAATCACTGCCGTTAAGAGCAGCTCTTTCTAACTTATATTAGAATCCCCATTAAGTACCAGCTTTAGCCTTGACTATTCTTCCTGGGGTCCTCCATACATTCATGCATGCAAAAACACAATAACATAAACAAGCAAGCTCTTCTCATACGTACATAGACAGTCGCAGAAGAGAACAGAGAAAGATCATTAAAAAAAAAAAAAAGACACTGCCACAAATACAAGAATCATCTAAATTCACCCGTTGCACAACCTCACTTATAAAAGCCAGCGTCTGTGTCTTGACATACATAAACCCGATTAACAGCTCTAGAGGTAATTATAGACTTATGTGTATAGTGTGTGTGTGTGTTGTTTCACTTACTGCCATGTAGGCAGCACAGCCAGCACTGCGAGTCTTGGCCTTGGAGTCGACGAGGCGTCCGCTGATACCGAAGTCGCACAATTTAATCTGACCTTTAGCGTCCAGCAGGATGTTAGAGGGTTTGACGTCCCGGTGGATGACACCATGTTTCTCTTTCAGGTACAACAACGCTTTCACTATCTACAGCGGAAACACACACACACACACACACACACACACACAGTGAGACTATAGGAATAAAAACAATCAAGGGAGCAATGCTATGCTTTGTGTGTGTTTCTGCCACTTACTGCCACTGTCATCTTTCCGAGGATTCGTTCTGGGATGGGACCCTGGATTCTCTTCTTGAGCTTTTCAGCACAAGTTCCCATCAGCTCCATGGCAATGAATACATCCGTCTGTACATATACACGCACACACCCACACACACAGATACAGGCTGTTAGCAGTTAAGGTCTGGAAGCCTGGGAGTTCACTAAAATAAAACAGTAAATACACCTTGGGTGCAGATATATAAAATAAACCTGAGGCTGCACTTCGGGTGCTGTGGTGTCCAGACTGCATTTACAGTACTATAATTTTATTGTTGAGACTACAAACAGTTAAGTATTTTGGGGACACCCACGTTGGTCACTATGGCGCCGTAGCACTGGATGATGTAAGGGCAGTCATGACTCTTCAGCACCACGTCCAGGTCCATCAGGATCCTCTTGTTCTCGTCTTTGTTTCCTGTGCGACGCATTTGCTGGTGACACACGCACACATATACAAACAAAATGAAAACACGCCCCATGCTGGGTGTAGGCATTAATAAAACAAAGACTCCTCTGGTGCTCTGATTGACTGCCTAATGATTAAACATCCCAGAGGGCCACAATTAAGTGATCTCTTTAAAAGAGGGTTTGTTACATGGGGCTGTAACTACTCCTCTGTTGGTAAACTAGTTGCAATTAAAGGACAAAAGAAAATAAAAAAAGACTACACAGAGCATAGCCTAAAGTGAGTGACTTCAATCTTTGGGTCTCTGTTTGGATTTACCCTTGGAGCATTTTGTTTGATTATGGTAACTGAAGTTAGAGCATTTGTATGAACACACAAAAAACATGTCAATGCTACATGTTAAGTCCAAAAAAATGCTCACATTAAGAAGCCCCATTTCATTCTAAATGATCAGGAATCAGGAAACTCATTTTCATGAATTTGACAATTAGTATAAGGGAGTGGGAAATAAAATGGCAAAAAACAAAGACAAAAAAAAAAAATGTAGGAGGTCATTCACCAGATGACAAAACATTGATCTGGGTTCCACATGTCAGCAGGCTAGCCATCCAAGAAAAGCAGGTACAAATATGTGTGTCTATATGAGTCCTCACAGTATCTGGCTGCTGTCCAGCTACATCACTGCTAATGTTGTGGTTTCAATCTAAACTAAAAACCTTTGAGAAATGGAGTATCTGCTCTTCAGCAGACACTTTTTGATTCTGTTTAGAGTGCAGACATTTTCCACAGTTTACAAGCCCAAATACACGACTGCAGCTCATTTAGATGTGATGACAGAAGCTCTGCGGCTGTACTTGAATCTGACCATCTTTTCTTGCCTCCGTCATTAATCTTTTATAAATGTCACTACTGCAAATCTCACACATTATTAGCAACCTGTATATGCTTGATACTTGCTTGATTTCGTCCGATGATGTTATTAAACAGCAAATAGTATAGCAAACAGTAAAGACTGCTGGCAAAGACACTACTGACTGCATGACACTACTGTCATGCAGTCGGTAAGCATGACACTACTGCATACTTTATTGTGTGGTATTTACCCTAAAATATAAAGCGCCTGGATGCGAATTTTGTTGTGATTCAGCGCTATATAAATAAAATTTTATTGAATTGAATGACGGGTCAACTAGACGAGTAAATGTTGCTGCCATCGCTAGTCAGCACCAGAAATATTAATTATTCATGTTTTATTAACGTACAACAGCTGCAGACCCAACAAATGGCAGCACCTCTCTCTCTTTCTGTGATGGGAACAAGCGAAACAGTCAGCTCCATAATTTTTGGGACAAAGAAACAATTTTTGTAGTTTTGCCTCTGTACACCACCACAGTGGATTTTAAAATCAAACAACCAACATGTGATTGAAATGCAGACTTTCAGTTTTAGTTCAAGGGTTTTTAAGGATTTTTGCATTAACTGTTTAGGAATTACAGACATTTGTATACACGGTTCCCCATTTTCAGAGGATCAAAACTGATGGGACAAACTAACATGTAAGTTGCTGACAATATTTCAGCAACAATTAAAACAGGATTTGATGATTGAAGAATGCGGATAACTCTTTCATATGGCTCATAAAGACACATGCAATATTTGTATGGATGGCATTTAACTTCGTCCGCTAGACTGTGCTCAATTTTGACCATGTTCTCTTACTTTTAGATAGGTGTTAACACAAAGACAGAACAACTGACAATGTGAATATAATTTTTAAGATCCTAATTGCCAATAAATACAGCCATTTATGTAGTACATTAAAATAAATTATAAGCTCTAGTTGTGCTAGCAAAAGAAGACATATGACCTCATGAGACGCTCTGGACTGGTGTAAACTATCCTGTACAGTGACAGTAAAGCATCTTTAACAGCTGGATTAAATGTAACATCAGCTTTAAGATTAAACAGAACAAGGCAGGTGAGTATAGGTGGGTCTTACTTTGACGGCGATGACATGGCCCGTCTTCTTGAATCGCACTTTGAAGACCTGTCCACAGGTCCCGCTGCCAATCTCCCCCTCACTGATCAGGTCTGTTACCTCTGCTGGATACCGCTGTGGAGGCACAAGGAGCAGCAAATACAAAACACCTCAGACTTCATGCTCAAGATATTTTAGTGATTCAAGTGTTAAATAAATGTTATTTACTAACTCTTTAACCTGAAAACCTTTGGCATCATGCAGCAACAGTAAACCCCACTGTGCTATTTGAGAACAAATGTTTTGATTTGTAATTTATTTGCTCCCCCATTTGCCAAGGCTAAAGAATACCAGCACACAGTGGGAAGATGCATAATTTCCTTGCTTTGTTAAAAGTAAGTCACATGTTACTGTGATGCAGTGAGTGACAGCTCACTGACTGCATTATGTAGCTGAGCCTTTGGGCTAATGAGAGGAAGAGCAAACAATCTGGAGAGCAGTAATGAGTCACATAATTTTCTCAAGCATCTTCAAACTCCAACTGGCACTCAGTATGAAACTGGACCTGAAGGCTTGAAAGAGAGAGAAAACACACAAACTAAACAAGGCCAGACATTATTAAACAAAACAGCAGACAGGCCAAGGCTGTTGCTGGTTTTCATGATGTTCTGTTTATTGTCAAAGATAGTCTGTGCTCTGCCAAGGACATGCTAATGTGGATGTTTGCTTTTATTGGGTTTTAACCTTGACCTGATTTAACAATAGTCCCTGTGTTTATTAGATCAGACTACATACTTCTGTAATAAAATACACTCACCAGCCACTTTACCTCTTCAACTGCTCATTAATGCAAATATCAAATAATAATATAAAATAATATTAGGTAATCACATGGCAGCAACCCAATGCCTTTAGGCATGTAGACATGGTCAAGATGACCTGCTGAATCGAGCATCAGACTGAGGAAGAAAGGTGATTTAAGCGACTTTGAACGTGGCGTGGTTGTTTGTGCCATACAAGCTAGTCTGAGTGTTGTCCATCCCCTTATGACCACAGTGACAATGAGTTCACTGTACTCAAATGGCCTTCACAGTCAGATGTGCGGCCAACAAATCTGCAGCAACTGTGTGATGCTGTCATGTCAATATGGACCAAAATCTCTGAGAAATGTTTCCAGCACCTTGTTGAATCTGTGCCATGAAGAATTAAGGCACTTCTGAAGGCAAAAGGGGGTCCAACTAGGTACTAGCAAGGTGTACCTAATAAAGTACACCTAATAGAGTGTATTGTTTACTGAATACTGAGAGATAAAACACAACTTAATTTAGGTTTCAATTACTGAGTAGGAACTGGGGCTATGTTAAGTAATAAGTCTGGCTTAAAGTCTTTATATTATTCCTATTGTTAAGGTTGCTGCCCGAAGGAGAGACAATCGAAAGACCAAAAATTTGTGTTAGCCTGTCTGTCAACATTTTCCTACTCTGTTTGTAGTAAGACAAACCAGGACCACTGGTAGGATATAAATCTTTGAAAACAAGTCACAATTACAGTTTGATTCATGCCTCAGTTAATTTCTCAAAGACACTAGAAGAGAGTTTTTCCTTAATTGTTTTTATAATTATATAGGGCACACTGTTAGAAGATATGCTGGCGTTTGGCTACACAGACAGCAATTGCCTAAAGGATCAGTTCACTGGGTTTCATTTTTGTTGACAAAATAAAAAACTAGATTATTGTCTGCATCCTCATTCTGATTTTCACTTCTCTAATTACAACATGTGTGTCTGTGTGCACGTCTCACCTGACCGTCAATCTTCAGATAACCCGTCTGTTTCATGATCTCCTGCAATTTCTGGTCAATCTCTGCACTGTGAGGGGGGGAAGAAAAGAATCAGTGTCAGTCAGGAAATGCAACAGGGAGTGTGTGTCAGTGTGCAACATCCACTGCCAGATGAGACTTGACTCATAAATGGAAGCCGAGTGTGTTTCTGAGCATCTTTTCCACCCACACTCTGCATGTAGATCCATAATGCATAACATCATGACCCTTCACAGAGCGTACTCTCCACTGTTTGTGTTCCTTCTCTGTCTTCAAGTGCTCTGTATGTACTTACAATGCTGCACTCACTCATCTCTATGCATGTGAGTTATGCAAGTACTAGGTCACTCACAGCACTAATCAATGGCTGTTTCTCCTAGAAAGGTTGTTTATTCCAAATTTATAATGCATTTAATTTTTTTAATCAAATCACTAACCTAGTGGGCATTCATGGCAGACCACCTGATGCCACAGGAACACAGTAAGACCTGTAAATAATCTTTTTTGAATCAGATCAGCATGTGTCTAAGTGTTAACATACTTCTCTAGGCTCTTCTGTAGACCATACGGAGTCGTGGGCAGGGTTAGCACGGGTCGTGGGCGGCTGGGGTACGGGTGGTGCTGAGGCGAGCTCTCTGAAGATGACGAACGGCTGCCTCCATCATTAGCCAGGGGCAGCTGGAGAGCTAGGGTGGGGGGATAATGACACATTAGACCCAGACAGGAGAAGATGGATGATGGTGGTGGTGTGACTTAAAGTTGCTGTCAACCAGTAGAGAAGATGATAATGTATTGTGTTTTTTTCACTTTACATTTTACTCCAGAAATCTGGTCTTCTGATTTGTCTCCCCAAATTAATGAATAAAGAGACACAACCTCTTTTTGAGGTCGAAGAATTCATTCATTACATCGCTACCATCTAGGTCCTGCATAGTTTTTAGTCACTAGTAGAACTTGTCCCCCCCCCCGACGTTAAAACAAATAGGACGGTTATCTCAGAGCAAAAGCAGCACTATTCTCAGGCAGGGAGAGACACACAATTAGCCCACAATTTGGGAGTCAGTTTGTTTTTAAAAGGAAAACTACAGTCCATTACAACATGGGTTTTATTTTAAAAGCTTAGGGCAATGATTTTAATAGCTATGAAAGCATTTTACTCATTAAATGACTGCTGAGATCTTGAAGCGAAGCAGCCGAGAGGGAGACAAGTAAAAGCAACAAAACAAACAAACCATACTGTTGTTAATTACCCCTCACTGCACAGGAAAACCATGAAAGAGTACTATTACAGCAAGTGGTGCAGGCTAAAGCTGAACCAGGAGGTCAAACCTGTAATATGGGTGCAACTGACAATTTTACTGTACGCTTCAGTTTCTGGCTAACCCACATATTTTATGTGTCTATAGATTGTTTTGAGCAATGGCAGCATTTTCTCAGATTTCAGCAATTTTTCTTTTTAGTATCAGGTTATCATAACCATAAAACCAACTGCAGGAAAAAATAAAACCCAAGTCATAGGAGACTGTAGTACCTAATAAAGCCAATATTATTTAAATAAAGTCATGCAGCATTATTGATACTGAATTTTTCCTTGCTCAAAACGGGTCTTTGAAGGATGACTACACACGTAAGCATGATTAGTGAAAGCAAATAGAGTTACCTTACATAAGAGAAGTTGTATTTTCCTGCTATTTTTGGTTATTTGATTTTTTAGTTTTTAGTAAACAAAACTGCACTTTACTGCAAAGGAGTTTAAAATATTTCTGTGAAACTTTGTAGGTGCGGTTTACATTTGACTGGAAAGGAAATCAAAAGAGAGGACACCACGTGCTTCTAGCCTCATATAAAGATTGGTCTAAATCATGCGTTCAAGGACATGTTAAAACTCCACCAGCCTTGTAATATCAAGTTCATGTGCAAACAAGCACAAACCCATCCTCCAATAGACATGTTAAAGAATTTCAGGGAGAAACAACCTAAAGTGCTATTAGTACCTGTCATGCACCAAATACTCAGACTGAAAGTCAGCAGCTACAGTGACCACCCTGACCATAAACATCATTACAGACAGTTGAACTTCTTGTTTAGTAGCAATCTCCCATCATATTTTTAAAGGTTCGCAACCAGTTTGCAACACATCTCAAGGACCATGCAATGCAGTTGTTAATAAGATCAGATCTTTTTTTTTTTTTTTGTAGTAGCATACAGGCAGCTCCTCTGAGAGAGCCAGTGGGTGTTTGGATCCATGAGTCACCTGTATGGATCAGCCTGTAAGGGGAGAACCAGTTAGTGAAGAAGAGGAGGGGGTTAGTGTAACAAGAAAGGAAGACTCAGGCAGTCTTTGGCACAGATTGCATCTCCATAGTTCGACTGGCTCCAGATGGACGGATGGGAGGATTGATGGGGAGACAGAGCGAGGAGAGGGAGAGACGCACAAACACAGATATTCGCAGGCACTGCTGCACCGCCTCCTGCTCACAGAGTGCTGCTGAAAAAGGAAGGGGAGGGTGCCAGAAGATGAAAAACAAAACAACATCAAATGGTCCGATGTGAGAGAGACAGCAGAAATTCAGCCAAAACTGCATAGCACAGACTAAGCTGGAAGTCTGACAGACAGTCAGTCAGTCTCGGACAGGAAGGCAAGTCTTCAGTTGGCACACAAAGGAAACAGAGAGAGAGAGAGAGAGAGAGAGAGAGAGAGAGAGTGCTCACAGCACTCCTGCAGGCGGACCAGTGGGGATGCTGGATTAGAGACTGTGTCAAACATAACACAACCCAAAAAAAAAAAACATTGTGCCGTGCAGAAAAGCCACATGCACCGTGATTCTCTGCCTCCAGCGAAACAAAGGTTAATCATCCGACACACATCCACACGCACACTGTGAACATTAACACATACCAACACTTCCCTGCCACTGGCACAGACACACATTCAGACAGAGGGAGGAGAAGAGATGGAAAGATGGAGGGATGATGTGAGAAATGCTGGGCTAAAATATCAGCATGGTCAAGGACTGGTTTCATAAACATGGATTAAATGTATTCGGCTGCAGAATTACCAGACGAGTGTGCGACGAAGTATTTCTGTTTTAGGGATGCACCGATTCAACTTTTCCCAATTTATCTGCACTAGTGTCATTTCAGCTCAGTGTAAGAATCATAGGCTACTGCACACAGCTGTTATTTACAGTAGTAAATACAACAGCTCTCCATTCCTCCTCTCAGTCCGAGTGCACCTCCTTTTTCCACTCCTCACAAACACATGCTGTATGTGGAGCTGACAGGAGACAGGTGAAGTGAAATTAAAAAAAAAAGAAAAAAAAAAAGAATACAAGTTCTGTTACCGGAAGTGCAGTAAAAGCTTCCAAACAAGTGTTACACTGAACACATTTGGTCCAAATATTGGATCGGTGCATCCGTATTCTCTAGGAAAGAAAACTTGATGCTTATATGCTGGCCTTTTGATGTTAATCCATGTCTTTGAAATGGCAACTCATCAACTGATGTTAACAAGTTACTTTATGTGTCACTCAAAAGACAATGGCATAGCCTCATATTGGGTGGTCCGATTTAGCACTAGCTGCCATTTGTAAATAAAGTATAACATTTTTCACCAGAGCCCTATTCAAACTCTAAATTAAAGTGGATGTTAAGATAAACATGAAGAAAGCAGTGCTACCGAGGGCCATTTAGGCTCTACTTGCAGGGCCAGATCAAAGCAAACTAATGAGAATGTAAGGACCTTAAGGAGGTTTAAGGGGTTGT
>VUQI01048199.1:29604-58711 GCA_015106735.1 Paratilapia polleni | reverse complement strand
CTCCAGTGAATTATCAGAAAACAGAAAAAACATCCAGAGTACCAATGCTTGTTTATGTTAATCTATGTCAGAGACATTAAATCAGGGCAGTTTTATGATTGAAATGATGATATATCCCATGATATTGATTTTCAAAGAGCGTGGAAAACAAATAATTTAAAAAAAATCTATTTTGGTTTTAGATTGTGACACATAGACAGGGGTAAAATTGAGTTGGTTGCAGTTTTTAACAGATCTTAAATCTGTTACTCAGTCATTAAATTTTTTCTGTACTTATGAAGAAAATAAGGTGGGTTAAAAAATGCCAAGTTTTGATCCAACCCTATGTACGTGGAGGGCCTGCCATGTTGGAAAATTGTCATGAAGGTTAAGCTTTGTATGGCTTCATTAGATATGTTAATGTAAACCAACTGATTCTGAGGGAGTCAGGTGGGAGGCACTCAGACTTTTCATGTAATGACCCAAGAATGACTTTTACAATAACACAAAGGAAAAAAGCGTCATTAGTTATGTCACGGCCTTTAGTTGACCAGTATTTGTGCTCGCCTATTTGTAACTTATCTGTGCATCTAGTTTTTGGACAACTAATCAAGCTTTATCTCTCACAGAAATGACCTTTATCATCAGGATTTGAATACACAGAAACAAATACCTGCCAGTCTAAACAATTTTTAACCGGTTTTGGTCTTCTAATGAGATTTTAACAGTAAGAAAAATTCAGGTTTACCTCATTCACACTCCCTTTGTGACAGTGAAATCATTTTCACAAAAGAATTAAAAATAATTCAAATAACATGAGGAAAAAGAAGGTTTGTGGTCTCGAACTTCATGAACGGTCAAAAAGATCTGCAGGGGGGAAAAATGAGAAGGGTTTCAAATACTGATGGCGAACAGTTTGAAAGTTCACTGTTAACACTGGTGAGTTAATAAAGAGCTTTCTGCGTAAACCACGTTTGTCTGTGTTACATGTCAGCAGAGGCAGGATGCAAACTTCCCTGCTGATTGAGTTTTCTCTTCAAGGGCCCAATATTACTGCTTCACCAGCTCCTGTAACACCCGTGGGACACTTAATTCAGTGTGTCTGCGGCAAATCTGCAAGTTGTAGCAGCGTTAACCACAGCACCGTAACCTACGTTAGTTAACGTTTGTCCATAGCTAGCTAGCGTTATTTAGCCAGCACAAATTAGCATCTGTTTCTTCAAGATCAAAATGGCAATTAAAACCGAGTCTACCGCAAAAATCACGATCAAACGCACTGCTTAGTAGTTGTATGAGTGTACAGATACGCTGCGGATAAATGGCAGGACCACAGCATTTCATACGCAAACTGAAACTACATGAAATTTTCTGACGCTGGGCCTGCCACCGACTGACACTGCTAGCCTGTTAGCCTAGCATGTTTGACAGGACAGAATCAAAACAGATTTAGGGACACGTCTGCCGGCGAGACATGTCATAACAGCGCTTCAGTTTGTACATTTCTGCTTTACGTTACTCACTACAGAAACTGTCCCACTCATTAAATTATTAACGTGACAGTAAAATCAGCGGACCAGCCTGAGTCGGTGTTTGTTTATGTAGCTAGCCTGTTAGCATGTAGGTATAGCAGCATAACACCCCAACTCCTTCCCTCCTGTCCCCCCGCAGCCCCGCAGCTCCTATCTTTCCCCCTGCTATTCTGCCCGTTACCGACACCCCGGTCCTCCCCTGTGGACACTCACTCGGCCTCGGTCGTGATCGCTGTGGACTCATGTCGATGTTGAGGTCGATTCTCCGGCGAGCTTCTTCATTCTCCTGCTTTAGTTTCTCCTCGATTCGCGACAGCCTCTGTTCCAGCGACGACATCTTGAAAAATTGAGCACCATGTAGTTCCCAGCAGAGCTCTCGACTCCCCTCTCTGGCAGGCAGGCCAGCAACACACTAACTGACTGACACACAGACACACGCTGCAGTAACACATCTGTCCTAAAGCCCCACTATTACACTCATATTACAGGGTTTTTTCCTGCATAGATTTTTGGTGCCAACCAAATCACCAGCATTGTGATAAATGAATAAATATTTTTTTAAACCTCATTTTGTTAAAAAAAATAAATAAATAAATAAATAAATTGGTAATAATTACGCAATTAGTAATGACGACCACCAAAGGCCCATTTTGAGCCAGGAAAAAACCCTGTTACTGAGTGGCAGGCAGAAATGCATTGGCCAGTTTTGGGAATGTGTACCATTTTTCTTCCATAACATGTATTGTCTCCTTCTAGCAGAGAGAAAACGGAGCTGTGGAGGGTGGCAATATTCAGAGAAGAAAAGAAAAACCTCAGTATATGAATATTTAAAATATTATGTATTACATGAAAGATGATATTTTCCAAGATTCAAGTGGTAAAAAAAAAACAAACAAAAAAACATAAATTTATGCTTGGTGTTGAGCAGGTGGATTACACTGGGATTTTAGAGTATTTCTCATGTCCACATTTTTATTAGAACGGTTGATTATAGCAGCTTTATTCCAGCACTTTCCCCCTCTATTTTGTGGCATGAACGCTAATCTAAAATATATGAAGAGTCCAGAGTATTTTAAGTATAAAACCAAAGGTTCTACATGTATTCGGTCAAATTCAGTGTGTTAATTTTGGATTGTTGGTAAATTCTTCTGGTGTGTTTGTTTTGCTGCTGGGAGCAGACACTTTTTATGTTTATTACTCTTACATGTTGCTGAGAGCACATGTAGGTGTTAATCAGATCTTTAAAGGGATTTCAGCACTTTCACTTGCACTGAGCCCACCACAGCAGTGAACCAGGCACTTGTATTTTTTCCATGAAAGACTGACCATTAAGGACCAGCTTACTGATTTTATGCAGGTCATGTATCCAGTCGATATAAATTCTATGAACCAGAATTTGTTTTTCTGTTAGTGTTGTTTACTCCTTTAGTAGCAGGTCAAAGGTCAGGCCACATATAAGCAGATATAGAGGTACACAAGGACTCGGGGACACTCCAGGAGGTGGTGCAGAAATCATGAATCAAACTAAAGAGATATTTTTTTTATACCTCAGCAGTCCTACTCCTGTGTTTGAAATCCTGTGATACGGTTAAAACTGACGTATGAGGTATTTTTTGTTCTTCTAAAATTCCAAATCACAAATTAAAACGTTGTTTATAGAGCTGCAATGGTTAGCTTGTTAATCGATTTGTCAAATGATAGAAAATTAGGCAGCAACAGTTTTGATCAGTTTATCACTGATGTCATTTCATAAGAAGAAATACCAGATAGTCAGACTTTCTTCAACAGGAGGATATATCATTTCTCCTCTAATTTTATTTTAAACGTATTATCTTGGCCAAAACTCAAAGATAAACTCTTGCTCCAGCAAGTTTGGGTTAACAATTTTCATTATTTATACATTTATAGACTAAAAGCAGCCCCTTTATTAGGTACACTTTGCTGGTACGGGTTAAGAACACCTTTTGCCATCATAACTGCCTTAAAATATCCCCCCCACCACTACACCACCACCACCAGCCTGGACCACTGATACAATGCAGGATGGATCCACGCTTTCATGATGTTTGTGCCAAATCCTGACACTACCCTCTGAGTGTCTCAGTAGAAATTGAGACTCATCAGACCAGGCAACATTTTTACAATATCCAGTGTTATTCCAATGTCTAATTTTGGTGAGCTTGTATGAACTGTAGTTCAGTTTCCTGTTCTTAGCTGACTGGAGCGGCACCCAGTGTGGTAGCCCATCTGCTTCAAAGTTTGACATGTTGTGCATTCAGAGATCCTCATCTGCATACTATGCTCCTGTGACTCTGGGATCAACAAGGCATTTTCACCCAGAGAACTGCCGCTCACTGGATATTTTCTCTTTTTTGGGCCATTCTCTGTAAACCTTAGAGATGGTTGTGCGGGTTATGCTTCAGCAGGTCGTCTTGACCATGTCTACATGCCTAAATGCATGGGAGTTGCTGCCATGTGATGGGCTGATTAGATATTTGCGTTAATAAGGCAGTTGAACAAGTGTACCTAATAAAGTGGACGATGAGTGTAAGTAAAATGAACTATGACATGACCATGTTATTTCACTGAAATCTGATGAATGATACTGAATTACTGCCATACACTCAAAAGCAGGTCAGTAACCCATTTGGATCCTGATCCATTCTTTCAAAATGCCAAATTAAACATGCATCCATCTATTTATTCTTCGTTGCATATTATTTAACTGAAATTAATTTTAAATGTCCCTTTCCACTATCTGTACTCGACCTTTCTCCTGTCCCATGACAAAAATAAACAGGCATAATATTCACTCATGGTTTTCTTTATAAAATATGTCATCTCATACTCTCACATGGTTTTGTACTGTCGTACACAAGATAAGTAAAATCCACACCACCGTACATACATTTTAACAACAAACCTCTCCTGTCATGTGTTACATATGTTTTCACTATTGGCTCATGTTTTTCCTACATTTATCATCAAATGTATTACCAGAGATCTAAGTCAGCTGTCACCTCTCTAATTGGTTAAACTGTGGAAAAGCAGTTTATGATGTTTTGTTTTTGCAACCACCCAGATTTTCCACAAGCACTTAGACATCAGTCAGTTTCAGAAACCACAGTGACCACAGCTGGTACAGTCTAACCTGTCGGTGGGATAAGCTCTCAAACACTAGAGCACTAATCCCACTAAAACAACTTTTACACCCAGTGACTTTAAAGATTTAATTGCCTTGGAGGGAAATTACTTACTTCATGTTTACTCTGGTAGCATGTAGATGACTGGATGCATGTGTTTCCAACCCATAATGAACAGTCTGTTACTTGTACATCACAGTTTAGTGTTAAGATTTTTTTTTTTTTTTTGGAATAATAAAAATGTTTTCTACATAGCTTTTATGCTGATGGTTGTGTGTGTGCGCGTGTGTGTGCTACACATTTATATCAAATTCTTTCTAAAACCCAAACATCCAACTAAAAAGGATGAGTCAACTGCTCTTGTAAAATCTAAGCAGCACAAGTTTAAAAAGTGGTTGGTGGACATCCAAGGAAAAGTCCACTGCAGTGAAGTAGGACAGTGGTTCTTTACCCTTTAGTTAACTAATAAGTCAAAAGACTGATGGTCATCAGCCCTGAGCACAAATTTCCTCTGAATGTCACTATTTCCTCCTTTTTGTTTTAAAAAGAAAGAGCAGTTTCTGCAGCACACTGTATCCCTCCTCATCCTGCTGCTGCATACAAAGGGCCACAAAATAAAACAAAATGCTTTTTCTATGGAGCAAATACAAGTACAAATGTAAGGCATTGGTATGAGAGGCCACTGAGCAACCCCTAAACAGTCAATAGTACAAAAATACAGCAAGTTCCTCCTCTCACAGCTGCACAGGTGACTATAGAGATGCATAAGAATATGGGAAGAGGCATTTTAAAGTCTGCAAGATACATAACTCACTGCTGTGTTGTACAACGACTGGAAAGGGGGCCTTTGTTTATCCTTCGTTTGTGACAGAACATTTCAACCCCAACTAATATCTGTTTGGCTTTCATTTACTCAGTCCATGATCTTTAATACTCTGCAGACACAAAAAACACAGTCTGTTTGTCTTCAGTCTACACATTCATTCACAGTGTGACAAGAAGCGACAGACAGTCAGTTAAGAAAGTCTCTCTGCTCTGGCTAAAACTGTCGCAAAGCCTTCGAAATCCAACATTCCTCGAGATCTGTGGGCTTCATGCCCACTAGCAGAGGTCAGAGACGTAATCAAAGTCCCGGAAACTGTCCTGATCTTTGCGGGAGAGCATGCGGGGCTCACGTGGAGGTGTGAGAGTCGGAGGTTCGGTGGTGAACTCCTCGTCAAAGTTACTGACGTCTTCTTTGCCACCAATAGAAGGGACGAAGGGAGGGGGCACCTTCCTCTGCAGAAGCGCCTCCCAGTCCACATTCTGAAGGGAGAGTTGGAGATAAGGAGAAGGTGCTTTTGACTATTTTCTGTCATATACAGTATATGCTCATATGAAGTCAGTGTAAGTAGTAAGTAACCCCTGTGAGCCAAAAGCTCGGCTTCAGACAGTTTTTTTCTACTCTTTATTTGTACAATGTCAGTGAGAGCAGATTTAATACGGTCATCTCGGGCACACAGCTCTGCCTGCGAGCACAGCAGCCACACCCAAACTGCTCTTGTTTGGGAAAGGCTGCCAGTACTGGTCAACAGTTTTTCAGAGGCTGTCTGCTTCTGAGATAAAATGTGCCATTCCTTATGAATTTTGATGTGCTGAATTCAAAGATGACAATAGAAAAAAATAGCTGGTTGGCTACCATTTTTACATTTTACACTCATGTACATTGTTGAGACGAGTTATAATCATAAATTGTAAGCTTAGGTCGGGTCATATGATAATATTTCCCCTTTCTTCATTATGTCACATTTTAAAAATCTGAAAATTGTTTATACAGAGAAGACCTAATATGAAACAGCAGGCTTCTTCCACCTGAATTTTTTAAAACAGAATTTATTTAAAGACCAAGTTAGGGCCACGCTGCGTCAAGATGTTATGTCTAGGTGAGATGTTGTGACACGGAGAAACATAAATTTTGTCAATTATTGAGATGAGACAGTGGTAATATTTCAATGGTGCTAGTTCTGTGAGTCACAGTACTTACAGCAGCACAGTGTGAAAGAACATGAAAAATGTTACTTTTGGGATATTTTAATATGCTTTAAAAACCTGCAAATTTACTTTGCAGCATTACAGACTTCCTGCTATTAGAAAGGTTAAATCCAAGGTCAGAGTAGAGGTCAAAAGGTCAAACAGAGATACTATCATAAGATTTGAAATTTGATAATTGCATTTCATACTTGATACAGTTGTAATTCATACAAGCACAATTTCAACAAAACTGGAAGAATTGTTTTAGAAGAAATGGCCATCTGAAACCTTTTGGCCACTTTTGCCAAAATTCAGGGTTCAAAATGTATTTTAGTCATTTCTGGTTCCAATTAAGAAGAATCAGTAAATCTGCAATTCAAAAGGCCTGGAAACAACCGCCTTAACAGTCTAGCTGTAAACACCAAAGAAAAACCTCTTCCACCTCTCAGTATTTGCAAATGAATTGCTATCCTGCTTTCTTGTCTGTGCCTTCAGATATTAGCTTTATTTCACTTGCTCAGGTAAACAGACTGGTAACCTAACTGCATTAATATACCACTGAAGCTTTCAGTTATTTGAGAGCTGCTACTGCTGGTGAAAACTGATCATTTCCCTAAATAACAAGAACAGGACATCCGTCAGCAGATCAGTTTTAAACATTGCAGGGAGGAATAGAACAAACAGGCACAGCCAAACTGAGACAGGCTCAGTCTGCACTTCCAACAAGTTGCCAAAGTACCACTAAGTGCACTTACTTTGAAAAATGGCTGCTTCTTCACCTCCTCTGCATCCTTCTCACCTGAACCCAATCTTCTCTCTGGGTTCCTCCTTAAGAGCTGCACACAGACACACAAGAATAAGAAATGATGAGTGCATATTATAGTCAAACATCAACTGTCTGATTGTGAGTAAGTGAGGATGTCAGACTGTGAACTATGCCGGTGATTAAGTGTTTCATATGAAAGTGCAGCATTTGTCAAGTATAGTTTGTGCGTTTGAGCGAGTGTGCGTTTGTTTTACCCTTCTCATGATGCCAATAGCCTCAGTGGAGAGGAAGCGTGGGTAGCGAACTTCATCATTCACAATGCTGTCAAACACCTCCTCTTCATCATCCCCTGGGAAAGGAGACTACACACAAGTACACAAGTCACACAAAAGCACCCTTAACTAAATACACTTCATTTTAGATATTTGGTAATTTAAAAATCAACATAGTGAACACATGACATGATGATTCCACAAAGAAAAATAACTTTGGGCTAAGTTTTTGTGGTGTTGTATGTTTGGAGCATTAGGTTTTTTGGCACGTGTTAGGCTTGACTTAGAGCAGTTAGATGTGTTCCCTTTATGCTTTTATCTTTCTGATCTCTTGTTAAATTCAAAACATTTCAAGATGTGGAAGTGATCAGTTTCATCCTGCAGAGGAACGCTGACTCACCTACAAGCTCTGCTGTGAAAGCACAGTGTGGCATCAGATCAAACTAACACCTCTGTAATGGGTGTTCACACAAAAATCTGACTGTGGCTATTACTCTAAGAACAGTGGAAGAGTTTTGAGTATGTGCATGCTGGTTCTCACCTCTCCCACCAACATTTCATAGATGAGTACCCCCAGTCCCCACCAGTCTACTGCTCTGGTATAGGATGTATCTGTCAGGACCTCAGGGGCTAAAAACTCTGGGGTCCCACAGAAGGTGCTGGTCCGGTCCCCATAACCCATTCCTACAGAAAGATGAAAAATTTATGGCTGAAAACTTTAGTCTGCAGAAGGGGCAGTGACATCACATCCTAATTTCCTTTGTTTTTTTTCTTGTAACTTCATCACTAAGACAATGAAAACTCTATACTCTTTAATCATTTGTATTCCTGATTAGTTAACCTCTTAGATTAAATTTCCAAACCTTGAGTTGGACCTATTACACAAATTTTGTAATTCTAAATTGTAGGGTCTTTACCCTAAAATATAAAGCGCCTTGAGGCGACTGTTGTTGTGATTTGGCGCTATATAAATAAAATTGAATTGAATTGAATTGAATTAATTTCCAACCCTATATTTAAATTCTTGGACTCTACTACAGCAGCTTTGCATGATTCACAGTTCAAAATAATCCTTTTATAAATATAATCCTTAGACTGGGCCTTTTTGCAGCCCCTCAGTTCATTCTCTATCTGAAACAAGCTGCCTCAGCCCCTCTCCCTTTAACCTAACTTTCTCCTAATTGGCTGCCCCTCACAAACAGCAGGTAGGCAGGGTTTCTGTGCTTACAGTAAGAGCCATGTGTCCAAGGTGACTTAATTGGGGATATCTGCTCTTTTAGAGTGGTCTCAAGCTTTTAGCTCAGAGATTACTTATAAATACCTCATTATTTGAAATTGTGGCCATGTTTAATATGAGCATCCTCCACTGTAACAGTATACTTATTTGACAGAAAATAAGGAAAAGCATAATAGATCCCCTGTAATGCTTCTGAGCTCAAGGCACAGATCTGTTGACCGCCTTTTCAAGCTGACAGAATCATTTTAAAAACAACATATCATACTATTTTCCTGTTGTTCAAAATAAATTTTTATCCTGAGGAAGATTTTTTACTCAGCAAAGGCAAATATAAATAAAAGACAAATAAAAGCCCATCTGTCAGTAATACAGATATCCACCTTCTTTACAGAGTCCAAAGTCAGCGATCTTCACATAACCATCTGTGTCTAGCAGCAGGTTGTCGAGCTTGAGATCTCTGAGAGGGAGAAAAGACGTAGGTGAGAATCAGCATCTTTTTACAGGATTTCTGCTGTAAGAACAGCAGGAAGTATACAGAGAGATACCCACACTTGTTCTGTACACTGACAGTCTACAGTCATCCCAGCAGCTCTATAAGGCTGTACTGAACTGAGACTGTACGCCATGCCAACAACAAATGTCACCCTCATGGTGCTAGTGGAACAGTCAGTACCTAGAGGGTGAAAACTACAAACTCTGGTCACCCTGTATGAACGGGCGTGTGGTATTTCATGTTAATTCATCCAGTAGTTTTGTGTTATTCCTTGTTTCCTGCTTTATTTTGAAAGTACTTCAGACTTTACGTGTCTCTGGGGTTTTTGCTTCTTGTCTTTGGTTTCCTGCTCATTGTCAGTCGCACCAAGTGTATATATACACTTTCCCTTTGTCAGACTTGTTGTGTGCATTCCCTGACGTTGATGCATCTGTTGTTCCTCGTTGTATTTTTTTTTTGATTATTTACCTTTTGGATTTTTCCTGCCTGTATTCAGGAGCGCCTTTAGTCCAGTTGTAAGTTTCATCAAATAAACCTTTCACTGTTATTGCTGCTGTGCCTGCATTTGGGTCCTCTATTTGAACTACAAAACTTGACAATAATTCAGTTTGGTCCAAAGCAGCAGACAGAGTGACATTTCTAAAAATGCCAGCAGACATGCCTAGAAATTAAGAGTTCAATAATTATTTAATGTGGTATAACAGAATGATATAATAAATGTGAACTCAATGAGATAGTTGAGATATTGAAGAAATCCCTTGCATCTGTTTTTTTTACACTGACCTTTGACATAGATTTGAGAGGTAGATTTCTATTAGCCTGATGGTTCCTCAGTAGACTTAAATGTCTCTTAAAGAGAGACATAAATGTCTCTGTCCATAATTTTTTCAAGAAAGAAAACTGGTTTGCATGTGCTCAACTCACCTGTACACAATCTTATGGTCATGGAGGAACTGAAGTCCAAGAACCACACAGGCCGCATAAAACCTGAAGTCAAAGCAAAAAAGTCCAATTAGAGGGGATAAAATGGAAACCTCATAATAATAACAGACATGCTGCTTTCAGACCACTAGCCACTGTAACCAAATCTGCTGTCTGAAGGCTGACAAACAGCTGTTTGCCAGCTGTTGCACTGCTTGGGATGGGACAGTGGTAATATTGCTGAGAGTTTTCTGACATCATGTCCTTAAAAGACCCTGCACACCCACTGTAAACCCCGTACAGATGGTTTCCCTTATTTCAGCTGATGATCTTTTTAGACTGCGTGGGTGTGTACACACTGTGTCTGACCCCGTCGTGCAAGCAATGATAGGTGAGGGTTTGGTGACCTCGTGATAATCCCAGCAAGTCTAACAAACAAACATAACTTAAAACAACTATGTGGAGAATGCAAGGCCTTTAAGATGATATGAGCATTATTTATATATAGTACGCAAACAAAACATCAGAAAGGCTTTTTAGTAAAATTCAGTCAGATACAATACAACTGTAAAAGGTTTTTCAGGTCTGTCTTAACACTCAACTCCCCACATGCACATTCTCATTCTCACTGTAAGATGGGTGTGAATTTGGTCCACAGTCACTTTTGTCCAATAAATTGTTTCGATAAGTGAAATTCTGACATGCTGCAGCGGGAAAAACACAAGTGCATTTAACAGTGTTAAGGATGGCTGTGTTCTATTGTGAGGGGGAGGTTGAGATATTGTGCTTGATGGCTCACTGGGATGGTACTGATGTCACCTGTACTTTTCAGTCAAAATGGCTGCTGTAGAAAAAATTGATTTTTTTCAAGAAGGGATCTCTTTACACCCTGTGTGTTTTCAGTGTACATATGGGCGAGTGGTAGTGTTTTAAGACTGAGGTGAAAAATGTGAATTTATCCTTCAACTACAGCATGCAAAATGACCATAAATGATGGTATTACCACATAAAATGGGTGTTTATTAGAACTAGTTTGTCAGGATATTCTGGAAAGTAATTCAAAAACCTCTTGATCCCTGAAGTTGATTAAACTCATTTCCTCTACTATTAGGACTAATCTGTGGGAAAGCCTAAAGTGTGTATGCACACACACACAAACAAATACTTGAAGAATAGAAGAAAAAAGAAGAATAATACATTTAGCTTTTTCTCTTTCCACTCATAAAGATATTACATACACGGCCCGCGGCTCTGTGAAGACGTCTGTGTGGATGTGCATCATCAGGTCGCCTCCTGCTGTGTACTCCATAACAAAACACACATGCTCTGGTGTCTGGAAGCACGCAAACAGGTTGATCAGGAAGGGATGGTGTGACATGTTGACGATCTCAAAGATCCGCTTCTCGCACATCAGACTGAGGGAGGAAGGACAAACAGAGTGGAAGAACAGGCAAAAAGAGGAGAGAAAAAGATTAGAGGGCCATTTATACATAATTAGATAGTGTTTATTTTAGCCTATGAGAAACCCACACTCAGCCCACAGATGAACTGTAATCATAGTGATTCAAAACACAAATTAAATCCTGTGAAAAAATACACTACTGGAGCTCTTAATCTCTGGGCTAAAAACAACAACCACAGGATTGAGGAATAAACATCAGCACACACCTATCCACCTCATCCCGAGCAATGATATCTCCTTTTTTCAGGGCTTTGATGGCGTACATCGTGCCTGTCTTCTTGTACTCTGACAACAACACCTGGAGACGCACAGACACACTTTGTTTTACTCTCATTCATGTACAAACATAAAAACAAAGTCCAGCTGAGGGTTGTAGATGTGCATGTTTTACTGTTTTAAAGAGCAGAAGAAAAGAAATCCTTTCAGAATCTACTGAGGTATAAAGTACTCATTCACTTTTCTTCTTTTCATTACTGCTATTTAAAACCTTTCAGCTTTTCAGTGGATGCATGTGTGAAATTGTTTCTTTTAGCTCCTGCAGCCACTGGCACTTTATGTGTGGTGTTCATGTGCAACTAACAACATAAGGGACGCAAACTTTCTTTTTTACTGAGTCTTTTCTGTTTGGTTTTCTGATTATAGTCTGATAGTGACATTTCCTGCTTGTTTCATATTTCCAGAAACATGTCAGCATAAACTTATTGATGCTAAAGAGTCCAAAATCAGAGAAGCTGTTAGCCCATTACTTTTTTTTATTGTGACAATAAGTACCTTTAGTGCATGTGTGGAAATAGTAAAAAAACAAAAAAAACAAAAACCTCTCTTGTTCTTTGTGTTGTTAATAATTGTTTTAGTTGCTCCTTTACTCAAGTTTTTTTTTCTGGACTAGAAAGAAACTGTACCTTCCCAAAGTGTCCCCGGCCCAAAACAGCAATCAGCCTGAAGTCTTGGAGGGACAGCGGACCTTTCTTCTGTTTACTGGAGAAACCAACACACATGGTCAGGAACAACATTTGAATTGGACACCAAAAAGAAACAACTGCTGATTATACATGACAGAATAACTGGTCATGACAGATGTGATGACCGTGTGAATGTGGATACAGCAAGCTGAACAGTACATGCATGCAATAATGGAGAGCAGACACTTTGACTTGTAACAGGATCAAAAGCAGAGATTTTATAAATAACATTAACAATGGCTCTGTTTTACTCAGGTGTCTGAATTGTTGTTCCAGCTAAAAACGCAGCAGGCGCACTTCTGAAAATGCCCAGCTGGGAGCGCTTGAAAGCGCTTTGGAGGCACAGCATTGTTTCCAGCTGAGATGCTTTGGTTGCTATGATACGGAACGTACACAGAAGTAATGTGCCTGATTCTCTAGCTGAGTGCTGCTTTTACTGGTACGCCCACAGCAAAAAAAATGTTCCTCCAAGCATTATTTTTCATATCAATATCATGGTGGGCTGGGGAATTCACTTGGTACAGACGTGGATATTTGAAGAGCAGCACTTTAAACATGAGACGGCTGTAGCGTTCGTCCCACCCCTCCTTCACAGTGACGCATACAGCAGTTTACATTTAGCTTTAGCTGGTTCTGCCTGAGGGTTGCAGAGAGGCTGAGGCCAACTCCAGCAGAAGGTAGGCAAGAGGCAGGGTCTGATGCTGCCAGACCATCACTTTGCTGACTCAAAGAGAGACAGCCAGTCATACATTAAAATGTCAAGCAATTAAGAATTAACCTGCATGTTTTATGTCTGGGAGCAAACTGCACATAAAAAGGCCCCGTATGGTTTAACAGTTCAGGCCCAAAAGTTTCCGGCTTGGAGGTGACAGCGGTGACCAACCACTGCACCACTATGAAATTTAACCAGAATGTTAAATGACATAGTTGCTCATCCGGCTCATGATCCATCACAATTCCCAGGTAATTGTAATGTGTGAAGGATAGAAATAAAGTTTTGTTGTCATTGGTTGGCTGTACTGCACAAACGAATGAAAATGAAAATCCACTGAGAAGTCAAACAGTCATATTCAGGACAAATTCATCTTGTTTCACTAAAATCTACCTCATCGGTCCTTAAACCACGTGAATTTTTCATGGTGCATCTAGACACCTGTAGCGTGAGCTGCTAGTTTAGATTTGCCAACAAAATTAATTTCAGCCATCATTAATTCTTCTGTTTACATCGGTGCTTTTCCTACTGTCACACATCAAAATGTTTTCTATGAAAAACTCCTTTTTCTTATTAAAACCCAAAGAAATACACTGAAGAAAATACGTTAAAACAAATAAAGGTGTTTCTGTGGGTGCGTGTGTGTGTGTGTGTGTGTGTGTGTGTGTGTGTGTGTGTGTGTGAATACCTGCTAACAGAATAGGTTCGGACAGGGGACTCGGGGGTGAGGTCTCGGGGGGAGAGGGGCTCGATGACTGGATGTCGGTCCTATTGGAGGACATGCGAGGAAAGAGACAAAAAAGGAAAAGACATGCAGAGACAGAGAGATAAGACGACACAAAATGGAAGACAGGAGACGCAGTTTGGAGGTGACGCTTTCTGTCCCTGCTCTGTATTTTAAACCTGATGAGATGGACTCGCGTACAAAATCATTTTTCCCAGTAATTTTAAATAACTGGTCGACCGCTGTCCTTCACATCAAGGTGTAGGTGTGCTGCTGCTGACAGGAAGGACAGCCGACTCACCGTAACAGAGGGGGGGAGTGGGTCTGGATTGAACCGAAAGATGTTTCAGTAGATTTTACATCTGCATTCACATCACATGGGATGGAAAAACTTACTGACTGTATAAAACTATATTTACTACATTTGGCTTTAGTTACCTTGAAAGAGAGCTGACGTAAAGCAGTTTGGTACCGAGTCACAAAAATGTAAGTTTTTAATCTTACCATAAACTCATTCTCCCTATAGCAAATGTGGGGGGTTTTGACCTCTATCAGACATTTCCTTGTAAATCTGATGCATAAGTCACATGAATATTATTTAAACCTTAAATAGCTAAAATTACATTAACTTTAATATAATATTAACACGGAAATTGCCAAAGTAACATGTTTACGAACCATTTTAACTAAGAGTCTAAACTAAAACATCCATTTGTAGAACATCTAATAATTTACTCAAAAGCCCCTTACAAATAACAGAAATCCAAGCACATTTTGTCTGACTTAAAAAAAAAATTGTAATAATAATTGTGTTTATTCTTCCTATATCTAAGTATTTGATGCACAACAGTTACCCTTTTCTTTCCTTGTCAGTTCAGGCTTTTTTACATTAGTTTCAAAGTAAACCCCCATCTGACATCACACACCTCCCCTATTTCCCGGGTTTCCTCTCTCTCCGTCTGTCTTGCCGGAGTGTGTGTGTCCATGTCCCTTTTGTAATCGCCTCTTATTGGAGAGTCGCTGTCCAGACTCAACTTTTCCACTGAGATCTCCCTGAAAGACCCACAAAGACACACACACACACACACACACAAACAGACCAACATGTAACGCAGACAAAACAACACAAAAGGGTAGTTAGACACGGGGCTGGGAAGGCACCGTTTGCTTTATTTTTTGCCAGGAAAAAAAAGGGAAAAAGGTTAAAGGAAAGCCGCTACGTTTGATAGCAAAGTCTGAGTGACGGCTATCAAACGTCACACAGAGACGTTGCAGATGAAATAACTGGAGCGCGCCCATCTGTGTGTTTATATCTGTATATATATCTTTTAATCTCTGTGTATCTCACCCGGAGTTGAGTGTTAGGCTGTGCGCGTTGGGACTGTAGGTTCCTGAGTTGTTGACAGTGGGGATGGCGTTTCGAAGCAGCCTCACCCACGTCCCAATGTCCACGTTCATCTGACGAGCCCGAAGGAATGCCTTGCCTGAAAAATGCACGAATACACGTCTAGAGTCAATATTGTCTCACAGAGCAGATCATTACCAATCACTCCCAATGTACGTTTTAGTTTTGAGTATTCATTAAAATCACTTCTGTTATGGCTACATGCTGCTCATTATCAAAGTAAGGCAGCCTCCTCAGATCTCAGATATGAAAGAAATGTAAGGGTTTGACAAACTAATTCAAACTTAACTTTTTTGTCCTCAGTAATACATTCACTGTGTTTCATTTGAAAAAAAAAAAAAAGCTGAAAAAAAAATGTCAAATGAGGCAGAGGCAGACTTTTAAAATCAAGACAAGTCAAGAACGAGTCTGAAAGAATAATGATCTGTTAAAAAAAATGTCTAGGGCTAAATGCGTCTTGTCTGTTGCAAAATAGAAATTTTGAAATGTAAATGTAATGTAATGTGACCAAATTTGCATCACATGCTAAAAATCATGATGATGAAAAATTATAATTTAAAGAAAGAGAATTTAAATTACACATAAATTATATTAGCTATAACATATTCCAGAATAATGTTTCAAGATGTAAATATTATGATTTACCTAAACATCTCTAAACTGAGGATAGATAGTTGGTTGTTTCATGGCAAAGAGTATGAAAAATTGCAATATTTGTACAAGAATGTGCAAATTCTGCCACCAGAGAGGTCTACTATGAAGCAAGATTAAAGAGTCAGTGAGCTACGTTGAGTCTAAAGTTGGAGTTTTCAATGTCACAAAGGTGGCTCTCTTTTTATGTGGCTAGATCACCATAGTAACTTATGCTGAACACATAACCTGGTCTGGAGCAGGTTATGGTCAGAGTTTTTGTTTAAAATTGGCTGTAAGAACCAGATGATTTTAATTTTCAAAACACTGTAAGTTTGATATAGATTCTCTGGTGAAGGAGCACGTTTTTTTTACATTACATGTTGAGCCGTACCTTACTAATATCACCGAATGAAGCCGTGCAGTAAAGTCACAACAGTTTAGTTTAAAGTTTAACACCACTAATCAAGCGGCGGAAATGAGCTTCCTCTGAAGGCTGTCTGGGATCGGCCTTAGTGATAGGGGGAGGAGCTTGGTCATTCAGGAGGAACTCAGAGTGGAGTTGCTACTCCACCACACTGAAAGGAGCCAGTTGAGATGATTCAGACATCTGACCAGGATGCCTCCTGGGCGCCTCCTAAGTATGGTGTTTTGGACATGTCCTACTGGGAGGAGGCCCCGTAGCAGACCCAGGACACGCTGGAGAGATTATATCTCTTAGCTGGCTTGGGAAAACCTCTGTGTCCTCGCAGAGCTGGAGGAGGTGGCTGGGGAGAGGGAGGTCTGGGATTCTCTGCTTAGACTGCTGGCCCTGCGACCTGGACCCAGATAAGTGGCAGAAAACGAATGGATGGATAGATGCATGGACCTCAGTAGCTATCATTGGAAATAAGACGGCTGCACTGAGAGTCCACTGAGCACTAAAATAAATACATTCACTTGTGAATTAAGATGAATGATTTTCTGCAGCACTGCTCTCTTGGCTTATTTGCAGCACATGTGTTGGATTTTGCCATTTTACTTTATATATTCTTCAAATATTTTCATCACCACTTTCTCTGATAATGTTTCTGACTGAAGAAGGCCCACTCAGTTGGTATATTATGTGCAAATAAAGAGTGAAATGACGCATCAAACCCCCCCTTTTATGTGAGCGCGTACAGATTCTACAGCAAAAAGCCTGGGTTAACAAAAAAAACTAACGTCATCATACCTGTTATCTCTGACTGTGGTTTCAGGTTTTGTCAAGGCAACTAAGCAAAGAAGTCCTGGCTATGTCAAACTTGCCCTATAGTACACATAGTGCACAATGTCCACAAGTGAGACAACTCCAAAATCACCCTGAGACTGGATTTCAATATCACAGACCTGGTAAAAATGTCCGTTTTTTAACAGAAAATGTGAAACAACAGACAGTGCAGGTACACAAGTATAAATTATGGTTCAAATAAAGTAAAATGAAAAACCCTGAATTCTCAAGGATCTTAATAATATTTTCCTAATCTTAATTGTCAGGAATATACTCTGAAACTCTTAAGAACATCAGATGAACTATTACTCAGCCATTTATGGACCTGAATGACTCTTCTAGATTTAAACTGAACATTTTTAATATTTCGTTTCCTTTCATAAGGAAATTAGCATCATCATGTTAAAACAGTAATAGTTACCACTAGAGGGTGCTGTTGTCCTAACCAAAAAGCAGTGAAGTGAAGGTATAAGCAGCAGTATGCTTCCCTGCAGGTAGTGTTCATCTTCTTATTATGATAAAGCTTTTTAAGTTTTAATGTTTCTCTATATAAAACTGCAGTCAGGCTGTTGAGTGGAAAATGGAAGAGAAACAGAAAATGTGTATGTGTCTTCTCTGCTCCTTCTGTTCCCCACCTTGCTGCTTAGAAAAGACTTTCTTCTGCCTCCGGAGGCGAGGGACTCTTTCAATGACCGGGTTAAAGAAGGTCACCTGGAAAACACGCACACACAAAACAAAACATGAAAGGAAACAACAAAAACACCCATATTTTATTTTTACACTCAGACACAGCCTTTCAAGTATGATATATCAAAGCGATGCTTTCCAGCACAGGTGCATGTGGCAGCTCATGGGTAGGTGCCTGTGCACACATCTGAGTGTGTGTCTGAGTACATGTGTATGTCCTCATTTGTTGTTGTTTTTTTTGTGGGTGTGTGGTTTGTGTTTACCTCAGCCAGCAGCAGGCCTTGAGGCTCCAGCTCCAGCTGAACTCTGTGTTTCTGGTTGTCCAGGAACTCCTCCAGCTTCAGGTACTTAAGAGCGCACAGCGAGCGGTAGTCCTTCCAGTAAACTGCAATCTCCATCTCCCTCGACTGAAGCACAGGCACCCAGTGGTATCACACAGAGAAAAGCTACTTCAATAAACTCTTTGGTGTTCATGTGCAGGTTTGTGGGCGGGAGTTTGCATACTGACCCTTTCCAGCTCCACAGTGAACGTCTGGTCCCAGGCCTGCTCTCCCACAGTCTTCCAAGCAGTCTGGCCCACCACTGTGTTATCCAACTTCAGCACCGCACTCACCTCAGCTAAACGCACATAGCAAATATTTTCTTTACCAGCAATATTCCTATGCAGTACCCGACACTTAAACCATTAACGCTGTAAAAATGAAAACTACACACAACACTGACTGCTGTACTGATTAATGAGTCCCAATAATTTAATCTGAGATATGGAAAAAAGGGCAAGACTTTAAAAAAGCTGTTTGTGAACTGCCTTTTTTAGGGTACTCCACTGTGTTATGACCTGATCAGTAGTAACTAATCTAACAAGCCTAAAGTGACCACTGACAAGGGAAAAAAAGCCAAGCTGCAACTTCAGAGCCAACATAGAATACCTACAATCCACTGAAAGTATTTGGTAATTAAAAACAAACAAACAAACTATTTACATTTATCCCCTTAAATACACAACATGCACCCTAATGCAGTCACTCACAGGAGAGTTCCTCAGTCTTGCTGGGCGTCTTCCCGCTGACAGAGCCGCTGCGTCCATAGAGTCCCTTGCTGCCCCTCATGAAAGACCTCGTGTCTCCAGGGCTGTAGGAGGGCAGCATGACAGGTGTCCCTTTATTGCGACCTGGGACCACCTCCAACAATCCAACACAGCCCAGCAGCTGCACCTGTAAGGTACCTGAAGACAGAGGACAACAATGCAGGCACAAACCACAAAACGACACCTCAATTCTACGCTGACTTCTTAATGTAGGTTTCTCCTGACCCTTCATTACTTTTTTTTGCATCACATACCAGTGAGAGGTGACGGCTTGCTGAGGGTAGTGTACTGGTTTTGAAGGTAAGGGGCGCTGTGGCGGGAACTGAAGGCAGGTGAGGAGGCCAAGACCAGCTCCTCTTTGATGATGCTGGCTTTAGGATGGTCCTCTGGCAGTTCTGCCAGGCGCTGGTCCAGAGAATCCCTCAGCAGGTCCAACCGCTGAGACGCCTCGCTCAGACGAGACTGTGCCTACAGAGCGTTGATACAGTCTTTGATTAACATTCATATCAACCTCTTAAATTGTCAGGTAGACATTAAGTAAATAATTAAAAGTCATATGCTACCTCACAGTGCACAATAATCCAATCAGCATCCTAATTTAATTACATTTTACAGTAATCACCTGCTGCTCTGGTTTTTGCTTTTTATATGACTGCAGAAAATACAGACCTATAACTGCATGTAGTGACACATTTGAAAACTAAAATGTTTGTTTTGTTAGATGTGAATGGGTTATATTTTGAGTTATAGAACAATAAAGACTTGTGAGTGAGGTTTAAAAGCCAGAACTCTCACGGCATGTGGTGAGAGAACAAGTGGTTTATTGTCATTGTGGGGGTAAATACAGCATGTCATGCAGCAGCAGCAGCTGCTGTGAGGATCTCTCTCAAATGTTTTTATGAACAGTGAGTGTAAAGTTCAGTAGTTGAAGCTGTTCTGTGAAAGATCTGATTTCACAGAAGACTGCTTTGCTTTGAGAGATAAAGAGAACTCATGTCAGACCCAGAAAACTCAAGATGACATGATGTTAAAAAACTGCGTTCATCTCAGGAGATAAAATTTTTTGTGAAATATCTGAGACAATACCAAAGATAACTAAAGTCTCAGAAGTAAGAGATAGCAGAAAACAAGAAGAGCAGGTTAGCATCTGATGTAGACCTACAGGGGCGTTGGCATGATGTCACTGATACAGCTGGTGTCTTCCACGTGTCTGTGTATGCTTTGGGGTGTGTGAAAGGAAAACATTTGCAGGATTTGGTCTAACCTCAGACAAAGCTTTCTTGTCCTGAACCTTGCTGGCCCCCAGGAGTCTGAGGACATTTTTGGCCCCCTCAGCAACAGCATGCTCCACCCTGTAGTGATGCCTCAGCTCTTCGATACGCAGCTCCATCCCGCACACGTCTTGGTTACCTGCGCCGTGGGAAGGACAAACATTATTGTGCATCACAGGTGATGACAATCTCCCACACAGTTCAAATGAGGCTATGCTGCCACAGGAGAGTGTCTCTATACAGTGCACGTGGCAGCTATGTTAAAGCTTTCTTGTTTTGGCAGTGGTGTGTTATAGGGAACTCCCCTGGGCATACTAAGTTAGGTTAATGCCTTAATGCATGTCATACATTACACAAGAGGCGAACAAAGAAAACATTAGTGAGACCTAGAGGGAGGTAAGCAGTCTCTGACTGTTCCCCAGCAAGCAGTACATTTAACTCCAGCCTCTCTTTCCAAATAGCCCCATATCTCATATTTAAAAGCAAACACAGCAATTGAAAAAGTCTCGTCTATTTATATTTTTAAAATTGTCTGACTGTTTCCATAGATCAGGCAGCTAGTGAGACTAATGCAGCGATATTACTCTAACTTTGTAGCTTGATCTTGATTCCACTGTAGACTGACCTTAAAATGCAGTCAGTTCGTGTTGTAGATCATACTGCTTATCACCTTAGAAATGAAAATACCTTGTAATGGTACATTAGATTAAAAAAGTCTGAAAATAAGATGCAATGCTGACAACACAAAAGCTAAAAACATACTCAATCACCCTAAAGCACAATTACAGCAAAGTGCTTAGCTTAATGGCACTGACACAGTCTTCAATGATGGGCAACAAACACAGTGGAGCACTCACATTATGGGAAAAGTCGCAAGGGGTTGTGTGATAAGGAAAAGGACAATGGGATAAATAGCATTCAAAAATGGTGTATTTGACTTTCAAATATCAGATTAGTGAAGAGGAAGGACATCAGAGCAGGAGAGTGATTTTTACAACTTATGTTCAAATCACTGCAGGAGACATAAGAGAAAGGAAAGAAAAGAGGGAGGTAGGGGTGGAGAACTATGTGGATGCTTTTATCTCCTAATAAGGTGTTCTGCCTGGAGCCCAGACCTCTGCTAGGTGACCCCTTCACCGGGTGTGGTGCCTGGAGACTTGTCTGTGTACACTATACACACAGCCCTGTGATTGTGTATGTGAGGTTTAAAGAACAGAGATATCCAGAGAACATGCTTAAGAAAATTTAAAGCTGAGGAGACAATCAAATAGAGGAGTACAAAGCCACATCAGCATAAGCTCTATATGTAATATATACATATGGAGGTTAAAGGGAAACTCATCAAAGTCTGTCTACAGGTCTTGTGGAGTATTACTGCATAAAAACACTGTATAAAACATTTTGGGACTTCAGAGGGAGCCGAGCAAACAAATCTGATCCACTGGCTCAAGTGATGTCGTTCAAGTCAGCAACAGCTCAGGCTGACATTAAAGTTTAAAAATGAAAAAAGTCAGGGGGCTACAAATCAGACCCTGGTGCCTCCTTCTCAACTCTGCTGGAAGCTTGAGGATACATTAGCTGCTACTAGAATAACACACCCCTTTCTGCTCAGTATGGAGCATGAAAATCTAATTAGTGATGCACAGATTTGCTGAATTCTGGGCTGATACCAATACAGATGTTTAAAATAACAATTTAGGTTGATAGCCAATATAGATACTTGTTATTTTTACTTTTTGCTTTTTTTTTTGTTGTTATTTATTCCTCCCTTTGTTCCAGGGACAATAAAAAAACACCATTTAAAAACAGAAAAATTTTCAGCTGCTCATTACTCTCTTTGAACATTTATCCAGTGCAAAACTGATACAGATACATTTCAGCCACATCAGTAAATGCCATTTTGCCAATATGCATGCACACACCAGCCACTTTATTAGGTACATTTTGTTAGTATTATTATTAGTACCAGGTTGGACCCCCCTTTTGCCTTCAGAACTGCCTTAACTGTTTGTGGCATTAGATTGAGATCTGGTGACTGGTGACTATGGAGGCCATTTGAGTAAGGTGAACTCATTGTCATGTTCAAGCAACCAGTTTGAGATGATTTGAGCTTTGTGACATGGTGCATTATCCTGCTGGAAGCTGCCATCACAAGATGTGTGGTCATCGAGGGATGGACACTGTGGTCATCAAGGGATGGGCACGATCAGCAACAATACCCAGGTAGGCTGTGGCATTTAAACAATGCTCAGTTGGTACTAAGGGGCCCAAAGTGTGCCAAGAAAACATCCCCCAAACAATTACACCACCACCAGCCTGAACGTTTGAGACAAGGCAGGATCGATCCATGCTTTTACACTGTTTATGCCATATTCTGACTTGACCATCCAAATGTTGCAGCAGAAATCAAGAGTCATCAGACCAGGAAATTGTCCAATTGTGGTGAGCCAGTGTGAATTGTAGCCTCAGTTTCCTGTTCTTAGCTGACAGGAGTGGCACCCAGTGTGGTCTTCTGCTGCTGAAGCTCATCTGCTTTAAGGTTTGACATGTTGTGTGTACAGAGATGCTCTTCTGCATACCTTGGTTGTAAATAGTGTTTTTTTGAGTTACTGTTCCCTTCCTATCAGCTCAAAGCAGTCTGGCCATTCTCCTCTGACCTCAGGCATCAACAAGGTATTTTTGCCCAGAGAACTGCCACTCACTGGATATTTTCTCTTTTTTGGACCATTCTCTGTAAACCCTAGAGATGTGTGGGAAAATCCCAGCAGATCACCAGTTTCTGAAATACTCAGACCAGCATGTCTGGCACCAACAACCATGCCAGAGTCAAAGTTATTTAAATCACCTTTCTTCCCCATTCCTAAGTTCAGTTTGAACTTCAGCATGTCGTCTTGACCATGTCTACATGCCTATATTGGATTATAGAAATTGTTTGTGTACCACAGCGCCACCTTTTGGCATTAAAGCAGAAAACTATTGGTCAGGGAATTCGTTAATTAATTTATGGCTTCGTTGTTGGGGGACATTATTTAAATTATTTTAATTATTGTATTGTAAGCAATATTACGTGTAACACTCCAATCTAAGGTTTGGTGAAATTTGATTTAACCCAATCTATTTGATGTTTAGTGATATGTTGAGTGCCTCAGCATTTTCTTTTTTTATATACTGACTTAACACAGAAAACAGTGACAAAATAAATTCAGATTTTTATTGCAGTATCTTTTGTGGGTGATTTTTTTTGCAGTTGTGAGTTGTAAGATTTTATTACACTGAGAAAAGTCACAACTAACTGGTTTTTACTGGAGAAATTCACTCTTTAAGCCAACTGTCTAGCTTTGAAGATGAAAAATTGCTGCACAGACAGAATACACCAAAACTACAACTAAACTGTCGGAAGCTGATGGTTTGTGGGTTTTGCAGGCTAGAAAGAAGGAGGCGCAGAATAAAAGCAACAATAGCTCTGTTTTGTCTGCATTGCTTTTCATCCTATTCATTTAAAAATTTTAAAACAATTTTGGTGGGCTAACTTTTGAAGCACACTGCTGCTCAGTCTGGTCATTAACCTCTATATGACTATTTTTATCACGTTCCAGCAGTGGAAAGAACTCCAGATCATTAAAAACCCTGTAGGTTTTCCACATGGAGGACACAGATGGATAAAGTATGCCCTTAAAAGGCCCTTAAATAATCCTTCCAAATGGACATCATCTTCCTTCCTTTAAAAGACACCCTCTTTCTTATTAGCCATCAGCTCTCTGTCTGACAAGAGCAGAAAGAAACAGATAGCCCCAAAGGGAATATACCATCTTTAAAATCTGTGTTTTTTTACTTCTACCCCTTCCCATCGCCCTCTCTCTGCTCTCCTGCTACATTTTACCAGACCATCCACCTTCCGTGACCGGCAACAGTCAGCCGGTTTTCACAGCAGAGAGGTCTTAATGGTCCGCAGCACTCAGTGCCCTATAGAAGCATGTTCACCTGCCCTGGAACTGATCGCCCTGCCACAACATATAATGTGAGTGTGCAACAGAGAGAGGAGAAAGCATATAGCTTGTTTGATTGTATCTTCAAGTGCATGAAGTGAATATATGTGTGTGTGTGCCTTGCATCTGCTACACAACTGACTCAGAAGTGCAGCATTAATATGAAAAAACATTGCGTGTCAAAGAGACTTTTCATCTGCCAAACATTTTTTGTAGTTGTTGTGCATTTGTGTGTGAATCTGATTGATTGTGGTAATGTGCCAGGTGGGCTATTTCACAGGCTTGGTCCCATATTTGGCCACCCTGCTGACATAAACACACACACACACACTTTGTGGTAACTCTAACTACCCTCTTCATCTTCTTCTCCCAAAGACCCAGGGAGAGAGATGTGAAAACAGAGTTGACTCTTCATTGATCTGTTTATGCTCTTGTGTGTCTGCTGTCTGGAGCTGCTGCTCAGGACAAAACGTATTACATGCACAGAAGAAGAAAGAAGACAGACTGCAAATCCCATGAAGGGATAGTGAGATTAAAAAGATCCAGCTAAAAGCATCCTGTCACTGCCAGCTGACCACTGTCATAAACCACAAGGTTTAAACTTGATTGTTTAGCTCACAAATTATGTAAATATGTGGCAACTTAACATGCTTTCGGGCTTTATGTGCAATACGATAGGTTGGATTTAATTTTGGTGGCTGACAGCAGCTACAAAAATGAGCATTTAAATGTGATTGTTGGCCAAATTTAGCATTGAGGAAGCTAATTAACCTCATTGATTTATTGACAACAGACCCAATTCGCTGTGATTTGGTGCCTAGAAGCTTTTTTAAGGACCAGTAATGGGTGCACTGATGGTTAAAGGCACTGACCGTGTAACTGCAACCTATCTCCTCTTTTATTGGCTCTCTACTTTAGAGAGATATCAAAAAATGCAACGAAATGTACCTGAGGAAATACAAAGACCATGTTCAAAAGCACGGCACTGCAAAAGAACTGGAGTCAATGTGGTCAGTTTTGCCTATATTTTTTCAGCCAGGCATTCAGACTCACCCTGTGTGTCGTCGTTGTGCTCGGTGGCCTGAACAGCCTTTCGGATTTGCATGCGGATGATGTCGATTTTGGTCTTACTGTCCTGCAGCATCTGCTGTGCCGTCTGCAGCATCTTCTTATCCTGAGGAACACAACAATAAGCAAATCACATCATAGGACAGAAAAAAAGATACAGAGGAATGATGTTTATCACTATTTGTCCATTATGGGCTTCACAAAAACAAAAACTGTGAGGAGCAATAAAGAGATGATTCTGTTGATTTCTCTCATGTTGGCTGAGTGACAGGGCCCTCATATCCCTGCTTACAAGTATTTAAATGGTGTAGCACTAAGACAAGTGGAGATGTGACAGCAAGGTCAAAGGACAAAGAAACAGATGCTGCAAAGGAAAGGGTAAGCAATGTATATAGCAATTAATGGTGGAGGGGGGTTTATATGTCAGGTTAGATACATAGAAATCATAAGTCAGCAGATGGCAAGGTGACAAACCATGAATGTGTGCACACAGTCAGTTATCCACCACCTGGGGGAGGGGTATGTGTGTCCTTTGTCTTACTCATTGTAACCCTTGGAGTCAGTGCCCTACACTTTGTCTTGTTCAGCTGTGCCTGAATGTGTGTGTGTGTGTGTGTGTTGTAGACTGTCCTGTACCTTTGTGGATCCATTGGCGTAGATGGGGATCATATTCTCAACTCCCTGTTTGACTTTGAGCTCGATGTTGAGCTGTCTCTCCAGGGCTGCGATGCGTTCCTTGTGGGCTGACGTACGACTCTCAGCCCCCGGAGACTGAGGACACTCATCTGTGGCAACAAGGAAAGGTTGGAGAGTATTAAATAAGGAGCAAGATGAGGGTTCACATGGCATGCTCTAAAGTGAAAATACCCTTAAAGAAACTTCATGCAGCCTCTAATAATACTGCACTGTATTTCTATGTGTTACAGGAAACTGATCCAATGACTGTTATGGCTGTAACGAGATCAAGGTAGAAACAAGCCATAGGCTTAAAGTATTTCTTCGGCTTCTTTAAATGATGTCAAATAAAGATGATGTAAGCAAAGACAGATTTTGACAAAGTAAGAGAAAAATATACTGCATGGTTGCAGATGTGCAGTGGTGAGTTCATACTAAAAATAGTTTCCCCTCATTCACTGTATACACAGTTAGGTCCGTAAGTATGCAATTTTTACCTCTGTGCACCACCACAGTGGATTTTAAACAATCAGGATGTGAATGAAGTGCAAACCTTCAACTTTAATTCAAGGATTATAACAAAAGTACTGCATTAATTGTTTAGTAGTTACAGCCTTTTTTTATATATAGTCCCCCATTTTCACAGGCTAAAAAACAATTTGACAAATTAACAAATTTTTAAATATAAGGACTGTTTTTAATATTTGGATGAAAATCCTTTGTAGTTAATGACTGCCTGAAGTCTAGAACTCATGGACATCACCAAATACTGTGTTTCCTTCCTTGAGATGCTCTGTTAGGCCTTTACCACCTTCAGTTGCTGCTTGTTTGTGGGTCTTTCTGCATTCAGTTTTAAATTTAATAACTGAAAAAGATGCTCTATTGGGTTGAGATCATATGACTGACTTGGCCATTGAAGAATATCCCATTTCTTTGCTTTGAGAATCTCTTGGGTTGCTTTTGCAGTATGCTTTGGGTCCTTATCCATTTGCACTGTGAAGCGCTGTCTGATCAGTTTTGCAGCATGTCTTAAACGTGCTGACATTCAGTTGTATAGACATTTACAGGATAATGACCATTTGGCTCACTTGATCTGTGACCTCAGTAAACACTTCCCACACATGTTCTCAATCATTACTTTCAGTTCTCAGTGCATAAAACCCAACGTCCGTTTTCTACATTATGGTCCCCATTAAAGTAAAAAAAGGATGATAAAGCAAGGTATGCATTAGGGTGGGCCAACCTTTTGATTAGTATGAGCATGCAGTGTCTCTGCCATGAACATACTTGTACTTACTATGCTAGTCACTGCACCAGCTTATGCAGTGAATTAATTACTGAAGATTTCCCCACATTGTTGCATAAATACCACAAAGCACTCCTGCTCACTGATATGTAAAATTTGCTAACTGTACCAGAGTCAAAGGAAAAGAGAATAACGATTACAGGAGTGACAGTTTCTCACATACATACCTCGATTCTCCTCTCCTCCCTTTACCACAATGTGGGCATCCAGTTCCTGCAGCTGAGCATGCAGGTTCTCCAACCTGCGGTTTGAAGACCGCAGCTGACTGTCCACCTGTAGGAAAAAAACAAGCATAAAACCTTTGTTGTTATGGAGACTACACTGTAGTTCTGCATCTTATTATGTCTGTAAAACCATCAGTGTACAAGCCTAGCAGTGAATAACACATTGGGGAATGTGTGGATCACTAACAAGACATGGAAGAACACAATGAAAAGTAAAAGAGGAGGCATTCATATTTGAACCCATTCAAAGACATTAAAGGGGACCGATTATGCTTTTCCTTATCTTCCCTGTCATAAATATGCTGTTAGTTACAATAACAGATGCGCAAATATTATGTTTCAAATACTGAGGTCAGCGACTGTAATGCCTGTGAGCCAAAAGGTCAGGCTTCAGACTGGTCTAAACACTCTGATTCAAACTGTTTTTTCTACTCTTGGTATGATGTCAAAGAGAGGGGATATCCCCTAATATGGTCATCTCAGGCACGCCGCTCTGGCTGTGAGCACAGAAGCGCCGCCCACCTGCTGCTCAAAACTTTTGTTTGCAAGGGTCACCCAGTTAGGAGAAAGTGGACAGAGGACAAACAGAGGCACCGCACCAAGGCCCAGTATGGGATAAATCAGGATTATTTAACTTCTACGTCAGGCAAAGCTACTGTGAACAGAACATATCACTTTAAGCTCTCAGTAATTTTCTTGAAACAACATATGAGTCTGAAAGTCATTAAACAGTTCATTCTGTTTTTATGTTGACCTTTCTTTCTTAACCCTTTTTTTTTTTTTTAAAGCACTTAGCTCTCACACAATACCATTTGGCATGCAGGCTCAGCATGCCTGTCAAACTAAACAGAAGAAAAAGAATAGTTCTCCATTAATGCCGCTGGGTAATTTGCTGACAAGTGAAAACCTGAAGGTGACATATTCCTGTGCTCACTCACTAATAAAACAGGTGTAGTTGCACCAGAGTGAGCTACTGTTCTTTCCCTTTGAATAGTCATGACTTTTTTATAGCTTGATGCCAACACACCCTGAAACTTTAGGAATCTTCCATCTATAAAAATGTGGCAGTATACGGAGTACAATGGTTTGATGAACACTCTGTGTCTAGACAATCCTTCTTAACATTAAAGTAGCTGGCGTACATTTTAGAGCGGTGCGGCTGTGACAAACTTTGCATCACAGGAAAAATGTGGGTTGCAAAGTGAAATACAAATTGCTCATTCATGCTCCTTGAAAAGAACAAAACAAAAAAAAAAAGCAAAAAAAAAAAAAACACCGAAAAAAAAAAAAAAAACCCCAAAAAACCTAA
>VUQI01048199.1:0-22485 GCA_015106735.1 Paratilapia polleni | reverse complement strand
TATATACACACACACACACACACACACACACACACACACACACACACACATATATATATATATACGTATCAGGCCTAACATTAAAAACAGATGATCCATATTCAGTCGTAAAACAATGACCATTCATTCCAGCACACTTCAGGACGTGACATTTGTCCAGTTGGTGAGAACATGTCTGCTGTCACCTTCCAACACAACATGTGTTAAAGACGTGTCAACTGCAGCAGATGTTTGCATAATGGGATCTGACATACATATGTAGGTAGCACAGACAGGAAACATCAGATGAGTCATAATGGTGAAACTGACGCTGTTCTTAGACTGACACCCTTTCAAGGAGTTGAGCTCAGCAGTCAAAGAGAGGAAAATGATACAACCCCCCCAAAAAAACCAACTTCATTCTTCACGTGTTGACCCTTTGTAGCAGGACAAAGATGGCAACAGCTAACAGGCATGAATGACTCATCTCGTGCAGCTTGTTAGTGAGCTAGCCCAGGGAGGAACATTCAGCTGCGGTGTCCAGGGAAGTAATGACGGGCTAATTCAATAGATAACGGCACCAAGCGAGGCTAATTCAATCAGACTGTGTGAGCAGCACAGAGGAGCCTAGGGCTGGACAGAGACAGACAAGGCAGAACAGGGGTAGAGTGCAATTTTTTTTTTGTGTGTGTGCGTGTCCTCTACTGTGAGTACAATGCCTGGAGTTTTCCAACTGAGTGATAATGACCACTCAGTTCAGAGATAGTGTCCACACGGAGGTCACGGAAAGGCGTGGCTGTGACAGCGTGCACGGCTCGCACAAAAACAGGAGAACAGATATTCACTTTTAATGGACGTACACTTAAACACACAAACCCCATCTCAGTTTCCAGTGGAACATGAGGACATATCTCGTGGGGAGTGAGGCCACACAGCTCAGCCCAGTTCAAGCTGAGAAAATTGTGTTATTGTTAGAGGGCGGGATCGGTGTACTCTCCTGGCCATAGCGTGAAGAGTGGGCTGCTGAATATGACGAGAAGTGAAAATGCCATTACAAAAGTGACTGGACGCTTGTTCTAACATGACAGAGGAAGGACAGACGAGCTATGGTTGTGCTCAAGTCATAGCTAATAATAGAGGAGGAAGAAGAAAGAAGAGGAAGAAAAAAGATACGCTTCAGGAAGCATTTTACACAGAAGCAAAAACTGAGTATGAGAGAGCACTGATGATTCACTCTCTATGCTCAACAAGGAGACAAAAGACACACGTAACTATTTTAGCAACAGATGATGAGTATTTATGAAGACCAAAAGAGCCCCAGATCAATTGATGGTGATCCAACATGAGTGGCTGCTCTCATAACTAATGTATGTTAACTTTCTATGTATTTCACACACTTCGCTTTAGGTTTATTAAGGGGGAAGCCCACATAGCAACCTCGGGGCTGAAAAATGAAGCCTGTGCAGTGTAGTTCCTCTAATAGCCACTTGAGGCTGGCTCCAAAAGCAAACCTCATGCCAAAATGCCCAACTTTACTGCAGAAAATCTATGTATATAGCAAAAGAACATTTTTTTTTTGGTCTCACTTGCCAATTTTCCCCTTTGTGACAACTGCACAGGGGGAGAACTTATCCATTTAAGCTGTATTAAAGCTCACAGTTGTGTATTATTAGAGTCTTGACTATTTATACTGACAGGTGAACGCCCACAGGCGGCTGTAGCTGTCTGCTACACCTCACCTCCCTAATTCAAGACACTGAACTGGAACTCTCAAACGTGTCTGTGCTGTTGCTGCATTTTCACTGCAGCAATCTGACAAATAATATGGCTTGCTTTGTGGTTAATTAAACTAATAGACCATCCAAAAATCTATGGTCCAGTTTTAGTGAGTAAAATTCTGCTTTTATATATATAGATATATGCTGCTATATGCACTACTTAGCAGGTAACTGTGTTTGTGTTAATGCACCCATATGGTCTTTGGATTCACCTTTCTATACAAGCTTCCTAGCTTTAGCTGATAACTCAGCACTCCAGTCTCTCATGCAATTACAATCCAAAAACCATCATGGCGATAATCAAAAGCTAAAATCAAGTGGCCACATCCATGTAGATATACAGTCTAAGAGGAAGACCTGCCTCAGCGTTGACTTTAAATGGAATGTGTTTTAAAACCAGATGGTGACCAGAATCCATTATTTCAACTTGACACTGAGCACAGTTTTAAATCAACAGGTAATATTTACAGTGCTTGTTTTGCTGCATTTCCTGGACCTCTACACATACAGGAGGCACATGCAAAGTTAGAATGGCTGATGGTCTGGATGGATAAGATTTGGAAAAAATAAACTACAGCAAGTTTTGTTTGATGAAGCCGCTCCTAGGAGCATGTTTATATCCTCTATTAGGTTAGAGTCGGGGCGTGTTCTCTTAGAAAATACATGCAGAAACACAATATGGTACACAAACCTGTGAGTAGTTACTGAGGAACAAACCAGAAATTACCTGATAATGTATTAATTATTAATGAGTAGAGTGTCTAATAATTAACTGGTATTGAATAATTGGTTCCTAGAATGTGGAGCTCAGTGGCTGGGTCAGAGTTAATGAGAAAAGACGGAAAGAGGCAGTAATCCTTGTTTAACGGATATTTATCATTACCTAATGATTCATTAATATAGTGTCTTCCTCAGCATTATCTACCATAGTCCTTGATTTAAAGCGGTTCAGGATCTATTCATTAATGGCTCATTATCAGTTAGGTGACGGTTCTGATTTATTCCTCTCAAGTTCCAAAGTAACTCAAATTTTTTGTGTGTGCTGTATTTTCTCTTTGCTCTCCTTTTTTCTCCTCTCTTTCTCCTAACTCCCAACCAGTCACGGCAAGTGGCTGCCGCTCCCTGAGCCTGAGCCAGAGGTTTCTTCCTGTTAAAAGGGAGTTCTTCCTCTCCACCATTGACAAGTGCTTCCTCATAGGGGATCGTCTGATTGTTGGGGTTTTCTCTCTAATAGTGTAGGGTCTTTACCTTACAATATACTCATACTTATGCAAAATAAATAAAACTGAATTGAACTGACCCACAGACACAAGTGAGGTTCATGTCAATAAGACCCAATTCCAATCTGGACCCTTATACCCTCCCACTCAGTGGTAAGTGTAACTATGTATGGAGTCACACTTATAGTTGCTTAAGGGACCTGTCTTCACTAGCACTGATGAACAGTTGATACCCAGGCCACAGTGGTGACGCACAGAAGCAAAACAGGAAAAACAATTAAAACAATGAACTCAGTCCAATTAACAGACCAACTCATACCTCATTAAACAACAGAAACTCATCATGTGATCAATAACCACACAGCCCACTGATAATGTCTGGGAACTGGGTGTAGTGGAAAGGGAGAAAGAAGTGACTCCTTTCACAGATAGTCCTGAAACAATCACACAGAACTCATATCTGTAAATGTGTGGACCTTCCTCCATATCAGACACAAAACAGATGCTGCACCTTCATGGTGTGTGGTTAGTAATGCATCACTGCACACTCTGTTCGAGGGCTTTATAACCTAATGCTTTTAACTGTTGATTCTGGCAGCCCTGCAGTTTTAGTGCTTTTAGACCTGTCTGCTGCCTTTGACACTGTGGACCACAAGATCCTTTTATCTCGTCTAGAACATGAAGTTGGTTCTAACATGGTTCGAATCATATCTGACTAACAGAAGTTTCTCTGTACATTTAGGAGATTGTTCTCCTACAACAGCACGCCTCACTTGCGGAGTGCCTCAAGGGTACACTCTGGGCCCAATTCTTTTTTCAATGTATATGTTGCCTCTAGGATCCATTTTTAGAAAACATAATATTTCTTTGATGAAGATATCCAGGTGTATATGCCCATCAAACTGAACAGCAGAGATCCATGGGAGCCTCTGCTGAACTGTCTTAGCGACATTAAGAGCTGGATGAGGGTCAATTTCCTCAATCTTAATGAAAACAAGACAGAGGTTATATACTTTGGTAAATTTTACCCCTCAAGCAACTCTTCTGGCACTCAGTCATTTGGCTCCTCACTGTCATGCTGATGTAAAAAATTGATAGTTTTTTTTTTTTAAATGAATAAACAAATAAGTGCTGTCACTAAAGTTAGTTTTTATCAACTCAGAGTCATTGCGAAGGTAAAGCCCTATCTCCCACCAAAGGACCTGGAAAAAGTTATTCATGCTTTAATCACTTCCCGCCTGGACTACTGTAATTCCTTGTATAGAACAGTCATCTGTGCGCCACTTGCAGTTAGTCCAGAATGCGGCAGCTCGTCTTTTAACTGGTATTAAAAAGCATGAACACATCGCCCCGGTCCTGTCATCCCTCCATTGATTCCCTGTCTGTTTCAGAATCGATTTTAAGATTTTACTGCCTACTTTGAAGGTTTTAAACGGACTGGCACCTTTGTATTTTTCTGAGCTGCTTCACATTCACACACCTGTAAGAGCTCTGACGTCATCTAACCAGTTGCTCTTACACATGCCAAGACTAGATTACAACAGAGAGGTGATCAAGGTTTTGCAGCAGCAACACCAAATCTAAGGAATAATCTACCTCTCCACATCTGCACAGCTCAGATGGTACACACATTTAAATCTTTATTAAAAACACATTTATTCTCCTTGGCATTTGGCTCCAGTGTGACATCCTTTTAGACGATTGCATTTTATGGTCTGCTTCTACTTTATTTATCTTATTTTATTTATTGTCTTTTAATCTTGTGTATTATGCTCTATTTTACTGGATTTTAGTGTTGTTTTTAGTTGGTGTACATATTTTAATGTACAGCACTTTGGTCAACTCTGTTGTTTTAAATGTGCTATATAAATACACCTTTGACCTTTAATATGGTGGAAGCTTGAAGTGAATGTCCAAACGGAGTGGAAGTGGGTAAGGAGAAGGTGTAGAGGGTGGATTGTATCTGGGCTGCAGACTAACAGCTCTGTGGCTATACTTCATGTACTGTTTGACTTTGATCAAAATGCCTACATGTTTTAGTTTAGCATGTAATTATGACCTATGTTAATTAGACTAATTAGCCAGTGATAATAGAAAAGTCATTATTTGGAGGCAGTTAACAGGATCCAGTCTTGTCTGAACAAAACAGCATGGCAATCTGTCATCTGGACCAAACTGATGGAACTGAAGTAGAACTGTCACTATCATGGCTAACAGCCCATGTACTCCAGCTTGTGGGTACCGAAAATGTCATGTTTCTCTAACATATACACAGACACACACACAATGACAGAAGCATGAATCAGCACAGGGTTCCTCTAATGGATTTACAGTAACTTGTATGTCATTTCCTGCAGACGTCCTCCACTTCCATATGGGTCATTTGAACTATTGTACTGAAAAGATGAAACTCAGGAACTCAGGAAATACCATTTCCTATTCTTGTCATGCTGATGGACTGCATGGCATAGAGGCGAGGACAGGGAGTGGGACTAATAAGTAGGCAGTATATGCTGCACAGAAACAGAGTGGAGACAAGTAGAAAGATGAAAATAAATAAAACATTTACCATTTCCTCAAAGAGAAAGGTTGGTTGTATACTCACTTTTGACCTTAGATAAAAAGTCATCAAAACGTGAATTCAAGATAATTACACAAATTACAAAGTATGAAATGAGGTAACCATATTCAAATGGATCAATCAGAGATTGGAAAAAATACACACTGGCAAGAGCAGCAGCCAAACTGTCAAGTCACGCTCATGAAAAAGACAGATAAAGAGAGACAGAAAGAGAGAGAAGTGGTTAGCGATGGGCTGAGAGGGGCAGAAAGACAGACGAGGCAAACAAAGAGAGACTGGCAAGGGGACAGGAAGAGAGGGAGGAGAGAGAGGCTGCTGAGGTGGCTGAGAGAGGGTTGAAGCAGGCAGAATGGGGCAGACAACAGCAATGAATCAGCAACCACACACTGCAACTACAATGTGCAACAACTGGGCCAATCAAATGTTCACCAAAGTAGCTCATAGGCACAAAGGGAAAGTGGCTGCTGGCTTAGGTCTTTATATTTTTGGAGCAATAAGAAGGGTTTTTTTCCCCCATCTTTCCAGTGTCTCTTCTATAATAGTAATAAATGCCTCTCACCACAAACAAAAATAACTTTTTTTTTTAATGCTTGTTTCTTGTTTTTTCAAACCAAATACCCCAACCCCCAGATATTCAATTTACATATATTACAAAGTGTCCTTGCATTTGAGAACCTGGAACCATTAAATGTTCTGCTTTTGTTGTTTGAGAAATGACTGAAACGATTAAAATAGCTGCTTATTGTTTCAGCTCTATTAGATATAGATCAGATTTAGTAGGAGAAGCTTAAATAAAACTGGAAAAAAAATACAATAGGAGAAGACAATGACTATAATTTGGACTGTGTGACCTGACCCACAACTTATAAATGCACATATAAAAACACACTCATGAGAATGAGGACAGAGACGGGCAGTCCCCATGGTCATGTTGACAACCTCCAGGCCTGCCAATTTAATCTCCCTCCCATCTTAATACTCCTCTCTTCTTCCCTAACTCTTCCATCCATCACTCCGTTTCCATCTTCTTCCTTTTGAGCAAAGCTCCCCGGCTCTAATTAGTTTTGTGCCTTAAATTTTAGTGTCATCGACTACATCTTAAAAAAAGAAGTTAGTGCAGTGATGCTTATAGGAGAAAACACTGAATTTAAGTAAAGAATCTCACTTTTTTGTCTTATGTTAGCTCAATTTGTCCTTTTAATGCCTTGTCTTTAATGAACTTCACTCAACCTGACAGCCATTGTTCTCACCTCCTACTGGCCACTTCACTTTGGCACTGGTGCAGGAAACTGGACTCTATGAGCTGCAACCAGTTTTTCAAACATGACGGCCAAACTCATTCATCTTACAGCCAACTTATAAACTCTTACAACAAATAAAAGCTGGACTATACCAGAAGTGTCGCATTTAACTGAATCAGTTCCTCCGCACTGGACACATAATTGAAACAGAGCAAGAAGGTGTGGTAGAGCAACAGATGTGACCATGTGAGGAGCAAAAGCAGCTCGATCTCAGAGCAAAATGTGAAACAGTTACGAAAAAGGAAAAATTTGTTTGTTCTCATGGACACAAATTTTGGTATTTGTGACACTCAGCACAATTTTGATGTAAGTCTTCATCTGGGATGCTTCACCCTAACAACTGTGAAATGTGGCAACCGTATTTCAGCCCAAACCTTGATCTTATTCTAACCCTAACCAAGTATTTTTTAGTGACAAACACATTTAAAATAATAAACAAAGGGTAAAAATCTGGCCCATGAGAGACTTTAACTGTGATCTCTTGCATGATATGGCAAAATCATTTAGTGCCAACCCCTTCAGCCTGCAAATATTTTTCAAAAACATTAAACATTAAAAGTGGAAAATATTCACTTTGTGTACATGGACAGGAATCAGTACATATGAGATTAGTCTGATGAAAAACTGCGTTCAGATAAATGAACAAAAAGAGGGGAAATTCATGCCCACAAACAAACAAACAAAAAAACAAAACAAAAACTGAAATCTTGTCAAGAGACACAAATTCATAGCTTAAAATAAGACTGTGTTGGTTAATGACCTTTTCTGAAAAGGTGCAGTATCCCAACCTACAATGACATGAGTCAACACACAACCAATTTGTTGGCTTACACTGAAAACAGCAGGTGCTGGTGTTTTCATATACACTAAACACTGGACACTCAAAGTCCAATCTTACTGCCTTACCCTTCTGCATTTTCCTTCCATCCACAGCGTTTATCTGCAACTTTTACTTGGTCTTGCTTTCTTCAGCCGTTTACTGCTGGAACAAACAATGTCGGAGCAGACAGAGCCAATAGAGTAAGAGACAATCTGCCTGAGGTATTCCTAGTAGTGAACCGCACAGGTGAGACGGTGGCTCCCCTTTTAAAATCTTTCCTCATCTCTTTTCCTCCATTTCCCTCACACGTCAGTAAGCTGCTTTGTTATGCAAACTTTTAGGTGGAGTCCTTGATTCTCACCTGGATTACTGCTGACATCCTGCAGCACACACAAACAAAGCCACTACATAGATACATTACACGTTATGTGTCCAACATCATGTGGAAAACATTCCAGACAAGAAAACAATGCATCAGCATTTTCCCCCGTTTACTCCATCATTTTGTTTGGTTTCATTTAAAATTTCCACACACGCACACATGCAAACATTGAACATCTTATACCAAGTAAACACAAACACAGTAAACACAAAAGGTTTTCAGTTGAATTATACCTAAAGTTCAAGAGAGTGTAGTGTTACAAAGGCAAGGCTGTTTAAGTTTAAAAAAAAAAAAAAGCAGAATATTTTTAAAATAATGAGTAGTTAGATTAAATAAATGTCTTGCACAGTATGCACAGCACATTGATACTGGTTATTGTGACCGAGATATATAATGGGAGGGAAAATGTAAAGGTGAAACAAGCTTACTTAATGTTCACTTCTTAATGAACTTAACATTACATAACCTCGGCATTTCTTTACTTGTAATTATTCTCTGACATACATGCAGATACCAGTTATAAAAAGATAATACTGGTTGATGTATCAGAGTAGCCATCATAGATACAGAAGACAACAAAGACTAAAGGTCAAAGGACAGTCAGTTGAAAGAAAATGATTTAGTACTACTATTACTAGTTTTTTGAAAGCTAGTAATGGACATATTCTCAGCAAATATGTTTTTTTTTTAATGACTCAAAAATGGGCGTGTCCTTTGAGACACTGTTTCTCATCATTTTCTAGAAATTTATAGACAAACTGAAATAACTGCAGCCCAACAAAAACCAGACATCAGCAGTAAGAGAAGCAACAGGTAAAAATGAATGCTAAAGAAAAATGGCTGAAAGCCATGGAGCCACAAATGTTTAGAGAGGAAGGTTAAAGATGAATCAATCATGAAAAGACTTCAGTAAACAGAGGTAGACGTTTACATGACAAATATCCCCAGGTGGGAATGTAAACACAGTCCTTTTCCTAAGTGAACAGGCTCCATAATCACAGGACCTTTCCTGGAATCGAGAAAGAGCGAAAAGGAGGTAAAGAGAAGAAAGAAGCAGCTACTCTGCCGCTCTGTCTTTAGAGGATAGTGGCATTAGCACCATCTGCATTAATCCTCCTCATCAGCAGGGGGAGGACCCTCAGCACAGCAGGCCTCCTGTCAATCACCTTCTGCTCCAGAGGTGCTTAGTGAGCAGACCACACACCTGTCAATCACTGTCCAATCCCTGCTGAGACAGTGAAGAAGGTTGACGGCTGTCTATCATCCTCTGGCTACAACACATAAAAGGCCAACATAACGTGGGAAGAGAAGCAATTTTGATTCACACGCTGGCCTTTAGAGAAATAGCTGACCTTACAACATGTCTACATGACTGACTGAGCATGGAGGCTCCTCATCAGAAATCTTCAGCTTCTCATAAAATCCAGTTGTGCACATAGCCCTGTCTAAGCTGATCCACACCAGGACAGCACACATGAAAGAAAAGCAGCCCTGCATTGTGTGCAAGAAGTGGAAAAAGGAAAAAAAAAACAACAGTTTTTTGAAGTTATACATAGTGCATCTGCAGTTCCTTTACAAGCAACTATGTAAGGCCCAGAAAGCCCACGCAGTGAGGAAAAGCACTCTCACCCAGAGAAATACAACTACCAGAGCATGTGTGCAGAGTCTTTAAATTACAACTTTGTTTTGATGTTAAATAGAACAACATAACAAGGAACACAGTGACAGATCCTTTATACAGGAGTGCACTACAGCAAAAAACATCAGTGTTTGATTATATTCCTTAAGTACAAAAGCAGTAATGAAAACATGTACTTAGTGTAAAATATCAGAGCGAAAGTCACTTAATGCCACAGTCACTCTAGTGAAAACAGTGTTTGGATGACCTAAATTATTGAGACCGTGTGCAATGAACGTGCAATCTTGTTGCCTTTGAAATGGTTGCTTTGAAAATCGCAACCAGGTCTGCAACCACTAGCAGTCAGTTGCCATTTTCAAAGTGAGTTTTGTGCATAAAAAATAACAATAAAATGGCAATTAAGTCAGTCTACTATCAGTTTGCGATTGAATGGGGTCAAGCTGGCAATAACATACAATCTGTCTGTGATAATACAGTGATTAACTGCCATCTACATACACAGAAATTCACATTCACTACTTGCATTCAGAGTCCAGCCAGAACCTCATAGATATGAAACTGAAATTCATAAATTCCTCCATAAATAGTGACGTAGTTGCTGCAGGACAGTGATTTAACTGGAAAATGACATAAGTGCTCAGCAACCTTGCTTTCATGTAGGAATATAACCAGAATACAATCGGTTGGCAGCCACTTGAGTCAAGTTCCCTATTGCAAAGAGTCACGTTGTGCTGATTGGCACAGACTGACTCAGATTGATTGCAACGTGTTGGCAATATGTCTCTGTTTAGAAATTACACTGCAATTATTTGCAAGCCTTCATCAATCTGCCTCAGAGTGATTACAGTCAATCTGAGTCAAACTGTGATTGTTTGGAAACAGGCTCCCTATCACCATGCAACCTGTGCAATCGCCCAGAGGTGGAGGGTTGCAATCGGTCTTCAACAGCAAAAAACATTCAATGCAATCATCAGGCAACCCCTGATTTTTCCAAGTTGCAAGGAGGTTGCTGTGCTATTTTTACTCTAGTGTGACTGAGCCATAAGGTGGTTAAATAAAGAGCTCTCTGGTGGGGTCTTCAGAAAAAATGCAGAGCAAAGTAACATACAAAGCTTTTGAAAAAATCTTAGTGTTACTTAATTCTGAAAAAAATCTTAGTGTTATTTAATTCCAGCTATTGGTTGTAGCTTGGAAGAAAGTAGAAATATTTGGGGGTTCTGAAACGGTCTAAAAACACTCCAGCACCTGCATTTGTGCAAGTAGTGCAAGGTGAAACACTGCGAGTGATTAGTCGGATTTTAATTTTAATTTCATTAATAAAAACAAGATAACCATGAGAAGTGAGGACAAACTTCACTTTGTGTTTGGTCTGAACACATCATAAGATGTTAACTAGAACATACCCAAACACATTACAAAAGCTGTCATTTGCACTTGAGTACTTCGTTACAATCATCATGTAAATCATAAAAGAATAAGTGACAATAATTTTTCTTTAGCATGTAATGCCTGAGATCAAGAACTGAAACTACCATGCATCACCCAGTGCACACTGCTGATGCACAAATGCAGGTCAAGAGCAGTAAGATCAAATCTTGTGGACTCTTAATACACTCTTTAAGTTTCAGTGGTTGAGAGACAGAAATTGAAAAAATGCTGCATAGGTGTTGATACTGTAGATAATACTAAATGTTCATCTCAAGTTAGAGAGTAATAAACTGGTACCACATAACTAGCTCTTTGGTGTGTGCGTGCGTGTGTGAAGGCAGCCTGAGTAGTGATGTCTGGGTAATTGCGTTGACAGGTCTGGGGTATTGTCCGAGATGAACTTAAAGGGAAGACAGCACTGCAGAGCTGCACAAACTAAACTGATATCACTGCATTTCCTTTCTGTGTGCGAGTGTGTTAACTCTAAAGCAAAGGGATTGAAATGGGTCTGCAGGCCTGAGTCGCTATGAAGCACTGATCTGATGTCAGTTTAGTTTCATCACAGCACATAAAAAGCATAAAAACAGAAGAGAGGAAGCGTTTCTGGATGTGTTGACTGCACACGGATTTGAGGGCAAAGGTTACATGCAGACTTCCACCTGAAGTCAAAACAATGTCTGCTTCACTTTGCTTATGAGCACGCCAAAGGAACTGTGTCCAACAGGCTGTGAGTGTGTATGTGTGAGTCAAAGAAAACATCTGGAGGCATTTCTGAGATGCCTGAGTGATGACAAAAGCCAACCTGGCAGGAAAGAAAGGGAGGAAAGGAAAGGTAGAGGGAGAGAAAGAAGAGAAGCAGTAAAGCGATAAAGTCACCAGGCTATGACTTGTTTCACTGCACTCCCTTCAGTTCCTCTGAACCTAATCAGTCTTCTTTTGACATTTTTTTATGACAGATAACACGTGGACTAGTGAAAATCCTTTAAATTAGTGAAGCTGTCAGGTAAAACAAAAACCTCATATTATCATAGAGGAACTGTGACGACTGTATCAGATGGTATTTGCAGATACTGCACACTGACATCAGTACTGGAAGAATAAAAACAGGATCGGTCAGAATGCTATAAAGGTTATGTTTATTTGCATTTTAACAGCAGAGAGGGACTGATTCAGTTACAGGGATACGCCCTATGAATATCAGAAGACATATTCTTACTTCGCTGGTTTTTATATACCACAATTTTTTACTCTTACGGAGCACTTAAAGCACTTCTATACTACAAGCCACACATTTACAACTATTACATGCACACTCACATTCTGATGCACTCTAGGGATTGAACCACCAACCTTTCCGATTAGTAGATGACCCGCTCTACAGCCGCAGAAAGCATTTACAAACATCAGTGGCTGATGTTTATCTGTTGGCTCACCTCAGTTTTGCGCTGACTAAATGTTCAATGTTTTTCCTCGAACAAAAGGAGGGATAAATAATACCAGCAAAAACAAAATAAAAACACAACAAATATTGGCATAAACCATATTGTTATTTTAAACATCAGTCCAAAATGTGCTTGATTTGGGCAAAAATCATAACTACGATTATTTCTGTCAATGCTGAGATCATGATTATTTAACACGATTACTCACAGACTTTGGAAAATTTGTGGAGTTATTACACTTTAAAAAAGAAGAAACCTTCTTTTAAATTAAGTTGATTTGCTTGAATTTTATTTATAATTCAACTGAAAAATAAATACATGTGAACTAAAGAGATTTACTGCCATCTATCCATCATCTTCTGATTATCCAAAGTAGGGTTGAGGTGGCAGCAGGCTAAGCAGGGTATTCCAAACGTCCTTCTCCCAGCCACACTTTCCAGTTCCTTCTGGGGGATCCTGGGGCGTTCCCAGGCCAGATGAGATACATAATCTCTCCAGCGGGTTCTGGGTCTACCCTGGGGCCCCAGTTGGGCGTGCCTGGAAAACCTCCAAAGGGAGGCGCCCAGGAGGCATCCTAACCAGATGCCCAAACCACCTCAGCTGGCTCCTTTCAACATGCATGAGCAGCGGCTCTACTCAGAGAACCCCCCGAATGTCCGAGCCCCATCTCTAAGGCTTAGCCAAAGCCACCCTATGCAGGAAACTCATTTCAGCCGTTTGTATTCACGACTTTACTCTTTCGGTCATTACCCAGATTTCATAACCACAGGTGAGGGCTGGGACATAGATGGACTGGTAAACTGAAAGCTTCGCTTTTCAGCTCTGCGCTCTCTTCACCACGACAGTCCGGCACAACGCCCGCATTACTGCCCGTCCAACTCACGCTCTACCTTCCCATCACTTGTGAATAAGATCCCAAGATATTTGCCTGAGGCAGTCTCTTTCCCCTAACCCAGAGGGAGCATTCCACCGTTTTCCAGCAGAGAACCATGGCCTCAGAATTGGAGGTGCTGACTCTCATCCCGGCCATTTCACCTTCGGCTGCAAACCAGTCCAGCGTGATTTATTGCAAAATGCAAGATTGGTTTTATCTCGATTATCTTGTTTAAAACTAGCTGGAAACCAAAATTGTAAATGAAATTAAAATTCAGTTAATTGCACAGCCCTAGTCAGCGCACGCATGTTGATTTTTATTGCATTTTCATATTCATATAAATGGCGTGGACAAAATATTAGCAACACTTTGCAATATAACAAATAACTGATGAGCATAAACGTGCATGTAAAGTTGAAGCTACAGCTCTATAGAGTTCAGACAGAAATGAAAAATAAGGGAAGCTTTATTAAATTTTATTCAAGTGTTTTTTGTTGGGTTTTTTTTTTGTTTTTTTTTGCTGGACTATTCTTGCAGTCTATGTTTACTCCAAACATCTCATGTTTGGGGTAGCACTGCTGTGCAAATGGGTGCTGGATTCAAACCCAGGTAGGGTTCTTCTGTGTGGAGTTTCTCCAGGAGCTCTGGTTTCTCCTGTCATTGAAGAACATGGTAGTTTAATGCTGCATGCTGTATGTCAGTGCAGGACACTCTTGCGAAAGAGCTTCTTAATCTCAAGAGTTTCACTTCCTGGTTAAATAAAGGTTCATAATAATCAGCTAGCTAGTCCAGTTCCACTAGTTCCCTGAAGTCTCTCTCCTTTTTCCTCTGTACAGTTATGAGGCAAAGATCTTCACACTGTCAATTCTATTCCCTATTTCTCCTTTAATTTAACTCCCACTGAGAATAAAAATAATTTTAATTAGGAAAGCATAGCAAAAACAAAAGACAGACAGCTTAAGGAGCCCAGTTAAGTTTGGGCTTAGCAGTAACATAACCCTTCAACTAATGATTATTGTACTGAATAATCAACCGATTATTTTTTACAATAATCAGTTCTGTCCATAATAAAGAAAACACTGCAGACTAGAAGAGCACATGAGAGCAGCATTCTCTGCCAAGGCAACTTCATTTGTTTCTCCTTTGTCCATGCTCCACCTCTACCAAGTTCAATTAAATTTGGCTTGTTTTGCGTAACCTTGTGGACAAAGAGGCAAACATACAAAATAACCTCTGCTTTCATATCAGAGGAGGAAACATTACTCACGTTGAAGTCCTCATATGTTTTGCCTTGTCTACAAAAACAATCTAAGTGACACACCATTTATTTTGTTGTTATTAGTTGAAGCATTAGACCTTCACATTTGATAAGCTGGGACCAGCAAACACGTCCTCAAAGTGACTAAAACAACTATTTGATTATCAAAATAGCTTCCGTTTGATTGATACTTAACACAGCCAGGCACAAAACTCAATTCCTTTACTTATTGAACTCTATGCACTCTCCCACTGAAAATACTAAAACTGTAATTATGCCCATTTTGTTTCAAGCCATCTCCCTTGATGACACTTCTTTTTATCTCATTTTCTGAAAGCAGAGGGAGGGATGAGACTGTAGGGAAGAGGAGAAAAGACAGACACCACCCTTCCCCACGAGACAGACAAAGGCCAAGAAAGCCTCCAAGCTGAGAGAGACGGACTGAAGGAGGCGGACAGGCAGAGAGTAAGAGACAGACGGAAGGGGAGGAGGGGGAAGAGAGCTGGTCAGCCAAAAAGTGATAAAGAAGCAGGTGGAGAAGGAAGGGAGGACGGTCGGCCCTCTGAGCCAGAGGCGAACGATGGATAAAAGAGCATGTGAGAGCATGCTGGGAGGCCGGATTCGCTGCCAAACACAGACATCAGACACATGAGGCGAAGGAGGAGGATGAGAGAGCCTGTGTTCATGGGTGGAGAAGAGTTCATTGAGAGCACTCTGGGCAGAGTACAGCTGCTCTGAAGCAGTCTGATATACAGAGCGCAGGGCTGAACGTTAAATCAATCTCCCAGAGATCAAAAACAATCAGTTGAGGAGGCGCTGGAGTTTTATTTTCTCGCATCCAACATGTTTTAAACCATTTCTGAAATCTGAATCATCTCCCAAATGCATTTCAAGAGAAACTCTTTTTAAAGACACACTTCTTATTTGGGCCTCCAGACATCCTGCAGTCTTAAGGCAAAAGCAAACAAAACTGTGTATGTGATGGGAAGGAGGAGGGAGTGTAACAGTCAGGGATGGAAACAGGGAGAGCGAGGGAGGGAGGAAATGAAGAATCTCGGAGAGGGGAGAGGAGTACAAGAGGGAGGCCGGGGTTCATAGCTCTGTCAAACAGCACTATGCAAACAGCATGTAAATTTAGCCAGATGCAAAGCTTAAGGTCAGCGTTGTACACTGAAATAAAACCATTAAAGAAATTAAATAATAAATGAATAAATGATAAAACTGCAACTCTAGTGTCAGGCTAACTGTGGAAGAAGTTGAAGTTGGGTGGGTTGAGGCTGAAGAGATTAAAACACACACACACACACACACCACTGTGAAAAGAGTAACTTTGGATTAAGAAAAGAAGAAGATTTATACAGCTTTATAAATTTTTATTATCAGCATAAAAAGAAACTAAATTTATCTCACTGATTGTTTGCTTCTATCAACCAGGTTTAAGTTGCAGTTCAGATTGACCTTTTGGATATAAACTTCACAATTTTATGCTGTTTGGCATTTGTGTGAAATTTCTTCATAGTCAGCAACTGAATTACTACTCAGTCTACCCGCAAGTCCAGGTGACAGTTTGGGCTAAATTACAAGAAATTCCCTTATAAGGTGTTGAAAGGTAAGGTGGTCAAAGTAATGGGACGGACATAAAATATGCCTCAGGTCAGTCCCTGCCTTCAGCAAAAATTTGTGAATTGAATTTTAATCTTTGGCTCATTTTAAAGCAGATTCTTTAATGCAGGAATGTGACCACCACTACACTAAAGCGTGTGACTCTATAGTGTAGCGGTTTACAAATTCACTTGACAAGCAAAAGGTCGCTAGTTTGATTCCAGCTGGAGACACAAATCCCCTTTGGGGTTGTGTCAGGAAGGGCATCCGGTGTTAAAAATCAAACATGCGGAGCTACCTGCTGTGGTGACGCCTTGTGACAAGGAAGCAGCTGAAAGTAGCTTTCTTAAGTGTAGCAAAGTGTTTAATTTTGTTGTGTCCTGAAAAATCTCAAAAAGAAGTTACATTAAAAGAACTTTTATCATCTCCATGCATTTAGATAAGTTTTTTTTTTCACTTCTAATCAAGTTAAAAATGATCATAATCTGATGATTTCACTTGATCAAATGTAGAATGAATTGTTTACATGATCATCACGTTTCTGTTTACATCCCAGCAAGTATTTCATTAAAGAAGTCTAAATTACATAAAAAGAAATTACATGACACAGGCACATCAGACACATCACACGTCAGATGGTTTCTCTCTGAGAGAAAGTTAAAAAAAAGAAGACAGGTCTGTACTTCAGATATTTAATAGATTTCTGCTGATCAGCTGACATTCAGAAACCACGTTAGAGGCTGTATTTTGACTTTTGTCTTAACACATATAAAGATTAAGCTGTGAGTTGTTGTAGTGTTACATTAGTGTTAGTGTTAGATTTTACTCCAACCTAGAATAAATTACAAGAGGAAAAAACTCAAAGGTAAATAAGCAAACTTTAAATATTAAGTAAGTTTAATTGCGTAACTCAGAATTATATTTAGTGCCTTAAAATTCTCAATTTTCTGAACCTTTTTCTTTTGTATATTGTAAGCTGTCTGACGGTCAGACACAGGGGGACTAAAAACCACTTCAAGAGGCTTACAGATGCAGAGCTGAAGCGTCATACCTTCAGAGGAGGGGATTTTGTATATGAGCTATAGCTTCCTGTGGGGAAGGTTAGTTTCTTGTATGTGGTCACATGCTGCCTTTTCTATAATGTGACAGTTTTCCAAGTCTGGAGCAGAGTTTTTATAGTTTAGCATTTTTCATTAATTTGTATTTTTATTTAGGTTTCAGTTCAATTTAGGTTTCCCAGAGTGGGTTTCAGTTTAGCTTTCTTGTTTTGAAATGTTTACTTTCAGTTTTCAGTTTAGTTTTTATTAGTTTCTGTGTTACTTTTAGTTTTCTTTATTTTGATACGGTTGGTATTTGTCTTTGTCAAGATTTAAGAAGTTCAGAACAGGTATTACAAACCATCAAAATGTCTCCTCAGGTTGGATGTGTTGTCAAATTTGACCAAACTGACTAAAACTGAGGACATAAACTGCATATTTTTATATTTTAGTTCATTCTTGTAAGTGCACGATGTTGTTCAGTTAGTTAAAGTTAGTTACACTTTTCAAAGTCTAGTTTTCATTTTTATTTCACTGAACTCTTCTTACACTTAATTTTAGGTTTTTGTTTAGCTAACAGGTGTGGTCTGGAGCTTTACTGGCAGGAATAAAGCAGGCTCAGGTTAGTGTTTAGAACTTTAGATCACAAAAACTAATTATGACACGACTAAAGCCAAGTCAGCAACTATCTGAGACTTTACTGAGCTAACCATGTTAGCTAACATCATTGTTTTTTATTTAGCAAGTATTGCCTGTTTATTGTGTTTACCACCTTAGTTCAGCATGTTATCACGCTAACCTTCAGTTGTTACAAACTACAGTGGAGCTGAAGGTAGTGTAGTTTTTCTGATCATAAAGCACATCAGTGGATAAGTTGAAATTTTAACCTGATAAATGTTTAGGTAGCTCCGAAGTGAACATGAATGCCTGAACCAATAGAATAGAAAACGAAAACGTCAGCCTCCTTTCCCTTCTATTAAATCTGCTACTTGTCACCAGTTTATACGATCAAAACAATCTGTCTCTGCGCCTGTGTTGTGGTCCAGTGAAATGTTCCAATAAAAACTGATTACAGTCAGCAATGTCAGTCAAATTACCTAAACGAATAACTACTTATGCAAGTACATATCATGGTGCGGCTGGCACTGCCCTACTTTGTTTTTCTGTTGCAATGACTTTTGGTTCTTCAGAAAACTCGTCAGTTTTTCTTTAAGCAGAGCATGACTAACAGCTGACCACATGCTGACCACATGCAACTCACGCCTGCAGGTTACAATATGCGTGTTTGCCAAAGTGTGTGTGTGCAAAAAACTGAGTGTGTAACCGTGTGGGTAGAAAATACATCACATTTGGGTTCTGAGAGCACCCGAGGGAGACTGAGGGTGCGTGGCTGTACGTGGTGAATCTAACAGAGAAAAACAGAGCGAGGAAATGCGTGTTATCGTGCCTCAAGAGCACCCTGGGGATTCATTGTGTGCGTTTGAGTTTCTGTGTGTGTGTCACAGCATTAACGGTTATGACAGTTGGGCTCAGGTGTGGCAGCAGGCGCAGAGACCAGTGCAGCAGGTCTCTGGGTTTATGTTTAAACAGCCTGCAGAGACACGTCCAGCTCACCAACAGTGGTTATGTGGTCGCAGTTGGAGAGACATAACCGGCTCAGGACATTTAATTATGAAGACAGCCATCTTTGAGAAAATAAATACACATTTGTAATGAATCAAACTACTCTGTTTCTAACTTCCTAGCAAAATAGATCAAGAATAATTCATATTTTTGTCTCTAGACAGATGTGCAGGTAAAAACAGGCATAATAACGGCATTTAAGGGATGTTTTGGATCTCAGTGAGGTGGGATATGAGTACTAACAGGTAACTGAATAGCTGCAGATGGCAGGAGAAATACAGTATGACTGATTGAGTTAACTGTTTTTTAATCTGTCAACTTTAGCTGGTAATTTAATTAAACATCTGCCTCCCAGGTTGCACAAGAGTATTTTAGGGACTCATATGAAGATTAACCTGTTACATCATTTCAGTTTAATCTGTAAAAATTCTCATTTTTAATATTGTTGAAAGCATTCTGCTTTACACTGACTTACTCAGAGCTACAGACAATAAATTCTTCTGCAACTAAATGGAAAAAAAAAAGAGCCAACTGCTGAAATATTTACATGTGAATGAGAGCAACACACTGCTTGAGACAGCAGATAAGTTCTCTGGGAGATGGGTTATGCGTTGCCATAGCTGATAAAAGTGGGAGAAGCTGTCTAACCGTAGAGAGAGAGGTTAAGGTTCATGTTTGGGTGGGTCTGAATCAGGTTATATAAAGTATTTGGGGGATAATGATTGTGTAACCACTGCTTAATCAAGTGTGAAGGCAAAAAGTATTTTCAGTCCCATCTCTAATGACAGCCCAATATAATTTTACAGCCTACGCATAGTTAATTGTCCTCTAAGAGTCTACTCTCATTAAACCACCCAGAAAAAGTGGTGATATGTAAACAGAGTTGGAAGGAGAGCGCTCTGTCCCTCTTTACATGCAACACCGTGTCTACAAATACTGAAGACCCCTTTGATTATAATCATCCCGCTGCCAGCTGTTTCTATAACAGCCTGGCCTCCAGTTAACAAAGCAGAAAACACCTGTCTCCTTCTTCCCCTCGGCTATCTGTTTGTCTAACACTCCCTCAGCTTTGAGGCTCACTGACATGCAGATGCTGAATGGAAGTCAGATGTCTCACTGAGCACTGAATAGGTGAAGCGACCTGTGCTATAGGAGCTGTGGCTGCAAAAAAGCAAACTCACAAAACTAAAGGTGGTATAAACTCATGACAAATTCAACAAGTTTCTGTGTTTGTGCAATGGCTTCATATTGTTCATTTAATGAGACCGTGCATGATGAAACCATAAAGCAGCACTCAGAAACATGGCTGTTAAGTTCTCTGAGGAGGTCAAACAGATTTTCTCTGGACCGCTATTTCTTGTATCTCTTGAGATCATCATCTTTTACACTGACAATTTTGGCCAGCTTGACAGTTTCTGTCTCAAGTCTGTTTCTCCAGGAGATGCTTCTGAATCAGTTTCACTTGTCAGTAATTCATGTCCTCCATGGCAGCAAACACACACACACACACCCCACCAGAAAATGCTGCAGGTTCATTTTTGCAAACAAGCTTATTTAAGGACTAAAACAACAATTCCAACAGACTGAAGGAAGGATGCTGGCTGTGCAAAAATAAATGAATAAGGATATTAATTTTGATACTAACACATACCATATACGTCTAATCCTCAAATTCTGTTGATCCTTCCTCCTTTAAACTAATCATTAGTTATTATTAAACTCTGTCTCTCTCCCATAGTGTGTCTTTTGTCCTGTCTCCCTCTGCTGTCTTCTGTTTCCCCTCACCCCCAACCGGTCGCGGCAGATGGCTGCCCCTCCCTGAGCCTGGTTCTGCCGGAGGTTTCTTCCTGTTAAAAGGGAGTTTTTCCTTCCCACTGTTGCCAAGTTCTTGCTCATAGGGGGTCATCTGACTGTTGGGGTTTTCTGTCTAATATTGTAGGGTCTTTACCCTAAAATATAAAGCGCCTTGAGGTGACTGTTGTTGTGATTTAGCAGTATATAAATAAAATTGAATTGAATTAAACTGCTCTTTACAGAAATTTAGAAGTCTAATATTGAGATAAAAATGGTATTCTTTAGAACACCTCAGCAGTTCTCCACAATGTTATAAAAAGAGGCCAGTTAGGAAAGGTTACATTTGGTTATGATTGGTACTCATCCAACAGTTTTACTTGGAAGTATGTGAGTGTTACTTATAAGAAAACACCAGTGCAGAAACTGTGGATTATTGTTATTAACTCAAAGTGGTGCACACCATCCATCCACGTCTTTTTCATCATTCACTTCACTTTTAATTTGTTCTTTTCAGTAAGGCACACTCACCATATTGAGTCTCATAATAAGGGCATTGTTGCAAATAACTAATGAAGTCTTTTTGCATCTTGATTTGATTTAATTTGAAGTGATTTGACTGCAGCTCCACCCAGTTATCCAACCATCCACTCGTCCATGCTTGATCTGAGGCCCCGAGCTGGTGAAACTCCCAGTAGGCCAAATGTTATCACTGTAACTTGATCTCCAGCCCTTTGTAATGAGAGGGATTGTTCGTGGGGAGACTTTAATAACTCCCACAGCCTATTTATATCTTATAAGTCACACACTCTGTGTATGACACACAACAAAAAAAGCACACAGCACACAGGCACACCCACCACATGCGCCACAAACTTTGATAAAGACTGTCTAGCAGCTGCCTACCAACAGTCAGATCAAAAAAGGGAAAACATACTGTCTGTATTCATTTAATACACTGAGTTTGGTATTATCTGTATGTGATAGTACGAAAAAAGTTTGCTATGTTAATACACTGAACCAATAACAGTCTGGTAATATGTTCACAGACCAGGACTGTGTATGATACCAATAGCATGGTATGGACAGTAATAACTTAGCATGAATTATTTTAGTAAATTAACCATGTCTACATGTATTTAGTCTACTTAGCTTTAGGCTGATTAACAGCAACAAGATCACTTGAAAGTAAAAGCCTTCTTTCTAATTATCCTCAGTGGAGGACAGCTCTTGAGGGCCAACCAGCCATACGGGTAAACATGGGGGAAGAAGGCTGTAGGAGGAGGAGGAGGAGGAGGAGGAGAAGAAGGAGGAGGTGGAGAGCAGCAGCTGGTGCACAGCTTGGACAGGAGGAGGGGAGAGATAGGAGGGGAGCAAATGATAACAGAAGGGGAACATGGTAGACATGGTGGATCACTTTACACTCAACGACTGTTGCTGGTTTAGTACCATTTATCATGAACATTTGTTCAGCCTGCATGACAGAGGCTGGAACATGTTTCCTTAGAAATGTGGAGAGGACTGTTAAAACGGCACTGGAAGTAAAACTACAGTACTACACTCAAAGTATGAGGTACTACAATGTTTGAAGATCATTCAGTGCTGTTCACAGAGGATCGCTGGTAAACAGCTCTTAAATATGTAGGTTTTAATAAGGGTTGACAAGCAAATTGGTACAGTTGTTCCTGGTTAAGTCAGTTCTCTCTGTAGTATCCCCTTGACGGCAACCA
>VUQI01048188.1:0-12318 GCA_015106735.1 Paratilapia polleni | reverse complement strand
TTTGTTATTTATAAAAAAATTTTTTTTAAAAATAACAAAAAAATAAAAATTAAAAAAAAAAAAACAAGAAAAAAAAAAAAAAAAAAAAAAAAAAAAAAAAACTGTAACAGGTACAAGTGTGTAGTGACCAACCTTTCTATGTCTGAAATATCTAAGAAAGTAGAGGGAAGAGCAGCTAAACAAAATCCTGTCATTGATTAGTGTCCCATCTCATTTTATATTTAAATGACTCTGGGTTTTTCTTTGTGTTCAACTCACTGTGGAAGCACTACAAACATGCTGTAAAACCCTTTATAATACCATCCATTTTTCAATCTGATCTGTTTTGTTGCTTTTATTTGTCACAGGGGACTGGACAGAAGGAAAGGAGTAAAAGGCCAACACAGAAAAAAAACAGAAAATGTCTCGGGTATGGCAGTTAATTCACACCAAACTGTAATTTATAAAGTGAAGTGTTTAAGTGTCATCTCAAAGAGGAAAGTTTGTTGATACCTGATGAATATAAATGTTTATTTGCTTGTTTCTTTTGTAGCTGGAGAGAGTAGTGCAACAGAGAGTGGTGATGAAGAGGTGTCACCCTCCACAATCTCCTATACCGCCACCCAGCATACACCAACCAGCATCAAACTCACTGTTAACCGAGTGAAAAGGAGCAAATCCAAAAAAAGGAAGAAGAGCACGGAGAAGGCCCGTGGGACTCCAAAGTGCAAGAAAGTTAAAGTGTGTAAAGCAGAGTGTCTTACTATGAGAAAATGATAAAATGCACTGTTTTCCATACATGGGTGACTGATAATGTTTGGGCGGTCTGCCTAACTAAAGTCCAAGTATATTTTGGGGCTCAAGTTAGCATTTTTAATTATTTTTCATCCATGAACAGTCCCCTTACCTTTACTCTTATTTAAATTTTTTGCTAACTAACTAGCTAGCCCCCAGCCCTTCCCGCAGGCTGATCACGTTACTTTTGTGGTTCGCGATGCCACTTGACTGCTCTCCAAGAGTCTCTTGTCCCATAGACTTCAGCTCCATTATCTTGGACCACATCTGGTGATGGTAGTTGTTTTTCTGCCCTGGAAATCTGCTGAGAGTTACAAACCAGAACCTGCAGCAGGTGGAGAATTGGTTTATGTGCAGCTCAACTGAACTCTGTGAGATTGCAGAGCAGGAAGAGGACTACCATTGCAAACTGCAGTTTTAGACAGTGAAGTTGGAGTGTATCTACAGTGTGAAGAGCTGGCTGGGTCAGCTGAAGGGCATGAAGGGCAGCTGATTATTGATTCATTCTTTATAGTCCCAAAGTACACATATTATAATTTAAAGTTTTATTTTAAAGTGTGGGTGCGTCTGATTTCACACGTACACATGCACGGACACTCACATGCCCTCCCTGCCCTATCTGATTTTGTGGGAAACGCTTAACTGTAAGAGCAAGGCCCATAATGGAGGGTTTTTTTTTGTTGTTTTTTTTTTTGTTTGTTTTTTTGCCACATTGAGTTTACCTCAGTTTTTAAAAAAAAATTTTTTTATGCTGACTACTTAAAATCTCCATCTATTTATATTGGCTCATTTTTCTTTATTTTAGGCTTTCAGAGAGGGTTCTAGGAAGTCTATGAGGATGAAGGTAAGATTGGGCCACTGAGCTTATAATAAAGATTGAGTGGTTCTAGTTTTTCGCTGCTCAGTGTTGTTTTCTGTCTTTCTGTGCATCTCAGACAAACTCGTCACACTTTTCTTCATCTTTTCTTTTGTGTAGAACTCTACCACAGAGACCAGCGTGCTGGATGAGAACACAGCAGAGGGATGGGAGAGCAGGATCCGCCAGTGGACAGACCAGTATGAGGAGGCTCTGGTCAACCAGTACAGTGCCGATGTCCAGACGCTGCTCCAGCTTCACCGATCTGCCAGCACCACCGTCTCAAAGGGCGAGAGCGGTGCCACAACACCTGCTTCAACCACACAGATTCACGCCTCTGTGGATGCCATGGACACCATCAACCGCACTGAGCTGACCTGTAATAATACAGTGCTGGGTTCACAGATGCAGGTTAGTCCTAGTCATAGTAACACATAATATAAAACTTTATACTGACAGATTTTTATTTTTATTTTTTCCATAAATTTTGAAGACCAACACTCCAGTCTGTATGATAAGTGACTTATTTCTGCCATTATGTCTGAATTACTGGTTTTACTGGAGTGTGCTGCTTGCAAACAACCAGTCACAACTGATTAATTCTGTGTTCAAAGAACACATTTAAAGGGGATCTTGTATTATCCTATAATGTTATCTTTTCTGATTCAGAGTTCAAAATAATCCTTATTTATCTTATACTGGACAGCCCCTCAGTTCATCCACCATCTGAAACGGGCTGGTTTAGTTCCTCCCCCCTTAATGAAAATTTCTGATTGGCTGTCTCTTGCAAGCATAAGGTTTGAACAGCACATTGGAGGGGCTTCTGTGCTCATAGCCAGTGCTCTTTGTCTGAGTTTAAGGCCATTCCCTCTCTATGAGAGTAAAAAGTAGAAAAACCTCTCTGAAAGAGTGAGTGCAGTCAGGAGCCTGAGCTTTTGGCTTACAGTGATTACTTGTACATGCACTGGCCTCATTATATGAACCTTTTGGCCATGTTTACTATGACAATCCACCACTCTAACTGTGTGTGTATGTGTGTGTGAAAGAAAATAAGAAAAAGCATAATAGTTTAGTTTTTAATATTTCCCTGATATCCATAAAACACAACTTTTGTAGCTCCAGCTTGGTCGAGTAACACGGGTGCAGAAACACAGGAAGATCCTCCGAGCAGCGAAGAACCTGGAGCCGGACACACTCATCATTGAATATCGGGGAAAAGTGATGCTCAAACAACAGTTTGAAGTCAATGGGCACTTCTTCAAAAAGTCAGTGTTCATGGGCTATCAAACTACACTATATGCAATCAGATTTTTGTCTGAAGACACCGTTGTATCACCTGTATACAGCTTTTCATACTGCTCTCATCATATTTTTCCAGACCCTATCCTTTTGTGCTGTTCTACTCAAAATTTAATGATGTAGAGATGTGTGTTGATGCCAGGACCTTCGGGAATGATGCCCGCTTCATCAGGAGGTCCTGTACACCCAACGCTGAGGTCAGCTGTTATGCATTTTATAAACTAAATCTAAATGCTTGCTAGGTAGCAATGTTTCCAGTGGAGCTCCTTTCAGTTTCCTCCTTTCAGTTAATTTTTTTGTAGCTAAAATAACTCATGAATTTGTTTCTACCACAGGTCCGGCATATGATTGCTGAGGGCATGATCCATCTGTGCATCTACGCCGTGAGTCAAATCACAAAAGATGCTGAGGTCACCATTGGATTTGACTACGAGTTCAATAGCTGGTCAGTCCCACTCCTCTCTGCCTATCTACCTTCTTTCAATCAGCAGGTTCTCCTGTCTGAGTCTTTTTTTCTCTCAAAACAAACAGTAATTACAAGGTGGACTGTGCCTGCCATAAGAGCAACCAGAACTGCCCAGTGCAGAAGCACAACCTGAGCCCCAAGGAGAGCATGGTGAGTCCCCCTTCCCTGCCGCCTCCCTCCCCTCTGATTGGTGCTGAGACCCGAAGGAGAAAAGCACGGAGGCGAGAGTTGGAGGGCAGTCTGGCTGTTGATGGCAACCAGACACTTGAGCAGCAGCATCAGGACACCAATGATCTGCAGGGGACCAGTGACACAGAGGTGTGTGTGTGGCTAGATTAGATTTAAGGCAGCAATATGAGTTTGATATTAGTTTTAAATTAAACGTCACCACATCCAGAAACAATGCTGTAATTAAGTTTCACAAAGACTGAGTTTGAAGTTTAGAAGTACTTAAATGATCCAAATTATTGCTTGTCTGGTAAAATCATTACTTCATGTTCTGCCTGTCTGTGCAATTAGGAGAGACTGCTGGATGAGGTTAAAGTGGAAGAGGGGGAGGAAGGAGAAGTTGACGAAAATGGGGTCATCTCCAATAAAAGAGTAAGTCACATTTATTTCATGATTTAAAAGCAGCCACATATCAGTAAGTCAGAAAACAAAAAGGTTGACATAGTTCCTCTGACACTGACTTGCATCTCTGCCTATTCATGTAGTCTCTTAACAGCCTGGAAAGAAGGAGGAGGAGAATGGGAGGAGCAGAAGTAAAGGAGGAGGGTGTAGAAACTGAGGATGGGGCAGGAAACCCCACAGGGAACCCCTCCATACCCCAAAACACTGGAGTTGGGGTCAGCACACGACGCACCACCTATGTTGTGGTCAGTCACAGAACAGATTTTCAGATTTTGAATTTATGTGTTTTCCTATATTTCAGTTATTGGGTTTATCTTACAGGAAGCACCATCTGTTGAAGAAAAGCCCTCACTACCCAGCCTGCCTGCGCCAGTTGCTCCCCCTAAACCTGTAAAACCTACTAAGCCTCGACCCAAAAGTCGGATATCTCGCTACCGGTCAAGTTCCTCCCAGCGTGCCCGGCGACAGCGTCAAGCCCTTGCTCAGCAGGCGGCAGCAGCGGCAGCAGCTGCAGCGAGGGCAGCAACACCGACATCAACTGATCAGGGTGCTGCTGTGGACGAGGAGGGAAGTCAGGGCACACATGGTGCTGAACACAGCCACGGGGAGAGCAGCCTGGGAGGTCATCTTGTAGATGGAGATGGCCAGGGCCTTAACTGTATAAACAGAGGCAGCCTGCGGTACCCCAAGACCAAGAAGGTTAGACTTTGTAGAAATTCTTTCAAGATTTAGGCTTTTCTACAGTGGACTCGAAATACAAAATCATTTGCTTTCTGTGTACTATGCAAATGTTTTTTTTTTGTCTTTCTTCTTAGTATCTGGTGACAGAGTGGTTAAATGACAAGATTCCTGGAGGAGAGAAAGTCCACCAGGAGGTGCCTGTTGAGCGCCCACTGCGGATAACCACTGACCCCACGGTGCTGGCCACCACCCTCAACATGCTTCCAGGCCTCTCCCACTCATCGCTCATCTGCACCACACCCAGACACTACATCCGCTTTGGCTCCCCCTTCAACCCTGAGAGACGCCGGCCCCGTCCCCTCCAAATGGACGGCACTTATGGCTGCTACAAAAAGGTAAACTTAAGCTAAAGGAGAATTTCTCAATGTAAAGCCTACATGAACATATTTAGTCCTGTATTTTATTATAATTTTTTAAATTCATTGTTGTGATTGCCTTCATACAGAGATGGATCAAACAGGTGGAGGATGAGAGCTGGTCTGCCAGTGTGGAGGATGGCACAGAGTCCACCTCCTCCCAGCAAAGTACCAGTAGCAGATCCACCCCTAACCCCTTGTCCAGTGGTAAGTACCTCCACACCTCCAATCTGGCTGGCTTCTTTACTGAAGCATTTTCTGAAATCACTAAAGCTAGGTGCTCAGTGAAACAAAATTCAGAACCAAGCACCTAGTAGTAGAACTAAATGAAGGGTTTCTTTGTTTAACTGCTTTGTTTGACTGTTGCAACTGTGGTCCTAGGCTACTTAACATTTTCTTGTTTTGTTGTTGTTTTCTACATGTCATGTTTTTAAAAATCACAGAACTCACTGCACCGTTTAAGAAGCGCCACTCCAGGTACATGACAGAGATCACACCAGCACCCTTGGACCACCTGCTTCGCCCGCTGTCACCCATCACACCCCCGCTCCCAGAGGACTCCCTTCACCCGCTGCTCCAAACTCACTGTTCACTGCTGCCCAACGGCCTGGGCTATTCACCCATGCCCTCACTGCCCGCTAGCCGCTGCAACACACCGCTGCAGTTTGAAGTAAGAGAACAAACAGCCACAGATAGCTTCTGACGCTTGTCTCCCAGAGCTTATACACTACCAAAGTCCAGTGATATCCAACAGGTCATGATAGAGGGTTTAATGATGGACAAATTCCCTTTGTGTATTTCTGTTACACTATGAATGGGCTGCACTGTGCTCAGCTGACTCAAATCTGTCAGGACCTTTTGCGACAACCTCAAATTCCATCACTTGGTTGTTTAGTCTTGCTGCACATCTGCAAACTCTAGAAGGTTTGTCTGTAAAAACTGAGATGACCCTTTTCCTCGTCAAGTTGGACGGGTTTAAAGACAGCTATGTGGACTTTCAGATGTTTGGGTTCGATGGCTGTCCATCTTTGGTTTTGGACAGATTAACATTTGTTGAAACATCTAATGTTCCTAGATTAAGAAGTTCTGAACTCATGCCATCCTACCTTCCCTTCATCCATCTCTCTTTTGCTCCACATGTTTGTGTGACCTGAGAGTGCAGTGCCAAGTTTGAGTTGAGTTCGTTTGGATGATGGGTGCTCATATTTTAGTTAAGTTGTTCTGTTCCTAGTGTTTCTCTGGGACACTTCATGCAGGTGGAGGGGTATACATAGGCTAAAGACACATTCAGGGAACACCTGCAAATTGGCAGCAAAAACATGGGTTCCACTGTCCTTGAACTGGCGCTGAACTAGTATGAATTTAAAACACCAAATTAAACAGCAAAATGTCATCATGAACACACACTGTGTTTGACACTAATAGCCTTTGTTTTCCCTCTAGAACATATCATCCCCTGAGGCATCTCCTGTCCACCGGCCTGAGTCCATATCCCCTGAGGTATATTACCATCTCTCTCTGCCACTAATGGCACTGATAATGGAAATGGCTTTACTGCTGACATAGCAGTCAAATTTGTTTAATTTGTCCTTCATTTTTCCTCTACCCTTTCTTTCTCCACGTATAGCCATGTCTTCAGACTGATTATGACGCCTCTCGGCCGCAGTTCCCAGACCTGTCACTCCCCTCCAGCTTGGAGAGCCCTGTTGCCATGACCTCGGATGATTTTTCCCAACCTGGAGGCGCTGCAGGCCAAGATTCGCAGGGCCCATCATCTGTCGGGACCAGTTCCCTAAATCCAGTGTCATGCCCTTCCTCGGACATAAACTCCCAAAACAGGGAGCAGGCCTTCAGGACAGAGTTCAACCTCATATACACCTGCTCACCCCTCAATGCAAACCTGGGGAACCCCACGACCACCGACCGACGCCTTTCCCAGTCAGAAGGAGGATTCTCCCCCGCAGATTCCTTCAACAGTTCAATAAGCGCCCAGGGCCTGATTGGAGACGTGGGCCCCGGCTGCATGTCACCATTTGGGGAGCCTCATTTTGGAGGAGGCTACCCTGACAGTGGCACACCGCCTCACACCAGCAACCCACCACAAAAAAAGAAGGCAAGTTCCCCACATCTTAATAATATATAAAAAAGATGTTTATAATGAAGTAGCTTTGCAGGTAAATCCTTAGGGGTTTCTTCTCAGGCACGAATGACTTGAGTGTGATATGTGCAAACTGAAAAGCCAAAGCTCATGATGTGCTTTTCCCCTTGCTCTGTGTTTGCCCATTGACTTTGTCTTAAATCTATTGGTCCCCTGTGTCTGGTAGTCAAATCCAAGCATAACAGGGATTTAGAAATTGACCTCTTTTATGTGTATCTGAAATGATTTCCACTCTGTAGCTTTCACCCTTCCTCCTCTCTCCCTTACCTTCCTCCTCTTCCTCCCCTTCGTTGCTCCTTGACACTCTTTGCCAAGTCTCTCTTCCACTTTTCTTCCAAGGCAGAGGGCCAACCAGCATACCATTAGTCTGCTGACAGGGAAGCCAGATTACCAGGCAATAGCTGTAAGAAGTGAATACAAGACAGTACAAAATATGGTGAATATTCTCCCTACAACTACATCTTTAGAAGTGTGCATGTAAATATTGTTTCTTTGCATCTGCATACAACAACCACCCCATGTTCCAATAACTCCGCCCCTCCTCTTCTCCAAAACCTACATTGAATTATGATTCTATAGTCTCCAGAAGAAGTTATGCTGCCATTTCAGTCAAACTCATTGAAGTGTGTAAGGCTCATCCATTGCCTTCAACGCAAGAGGCCGATGGTTCACAAATCGTCATGATGGTGTCGGGATGTGTTTGTGCTCCATCTCATTCATGGCTCTTTCCAAACTGGGACTTGTGGTTCATCCACCTCTACTGTAAGAAAGGCTAAATTTGTCAAAGTGGTTTACACCAAAAAACAGACAGTATCACATGGCACCAGAAGATAGTCTTGGGGCTCAGCAAAGATTAAGGGTACATGCATAGATTAACGTGCATTCATCTGAGCGATCATTTTCTGTAGCTGGTTGCAGTGACTTAGTTTAGTAAAGTAATTGCTCCTCAGGTAGCCACCAACAGTTACTTCCATTATTGATGAATCTGTAGATTGATGATTGACCTGATCTATCAAATATTAGAAAACTGTAAAACGGTGCCCATATCATTAAAATATCTTAAATAAAAAATAAAATATCCTAAAATATCTTTAAATGTCTTTAATTTGTAAGACGATTCACATGGAAAACCAAAATGTTAACATTTACTTTCAAATAAAACAAGAGCTCATTCAGCAGCAGTCGTTGCTGAAGAGGTAATAATGAGTCATTTTGGGTAACAGTCAAACATGTTGACTTTGTTTACTCTTCAACATAAGGTTGTTTGTCATATCTCAGCATTGTTATCGAAACCCACAGAAGCAGTGCCCATAAAAATAACATGTCATAATTAATCGCACTTTGCATTTAAACAACTTTGAATAGGCAGCCAGTTGGGGACCTTATTGACACAAAGCTGCAGCCCTAGTTTCACTCAGCTAGCTCAACATCAGAGACTGTGGGATGGCCAGCACTGACTGTCTGGCAAAGACAGCACATAAATGTGAAAAAACAAATTTTTGCGTGATGGACATGTTGACATTTTTGTTATGTCTTAAAGCACTAGGTGCCAATGTTAACTTAGCAACAGGTTTTGCTTGCTGTAGACATTCCTTGTTTTTGCATCAGTCCTGAAAAGAATTAACAAAAAAAATTCCCCTGTCCTCCTCATTCTGTATAAAAATGCATCTCAAAGTTTGTCTGAAACAACTGAGGCACTGTGACTTTGTCAGATCAAGAGGATACATTTCATCCACTGTTGCTCATGAGAGTGTGTTTACTAATGAAAAAGACTCTAACTTGGGATAACATTCACTCACACTGTAGAATGCATCTTTGCACAGAAGAGTGACTATACTTGGTTTGTGACCCCAAGTGCATCATAGTGGGGAACAACTTCAGCTGGACACTTTTGATGACTGATAGCTTTTGGTGCTCTGTGGTAACTTGAGATCCTGACATCCGGTTCTCCTGACAGCATAGCCTTGCAGCCTCCCTCACGTGTAATCTTAAACTAGATTCAGGCAAGAGCCATCCATGTCAGTAACGTGAGCGCGTGGTCATCATCCCACTCCCCTGCCTTTTTCATAACCCTCCGTCTGTTCCCTCTTATGTTTCATGATGACATGGAGCTGGGATGAGCGCTCTCATTCTCATTGTAAACAGTGGAGGTGTGTGTATGTGTCGTGTGTGTGTGTGTGTGTATGCTTGAACCTTCTGTGGATATGAGTGTTTTTGTAGTTATTGTTTCAGCGTGGTTGCGTCATGGTGTGGTGCATTTAAAGTTGCCTGCTCCTCTGTCAAAGCTTATGTTACTAATGTTGCATTCACAACACACAGTATGCTGTATTTGAGTCTTATGACTACAAGTGTGTTCATGGAAAGAGAACAGATGTCATTTTTCCCTGGTGGTAAAGGTGTTTCTCTGTAAGTTCTTTGATAGTAAATACGGTTTTCAGGTGAGTCCTCTCTGGTGTGGTGCATGCGGTTTGCCCGTCACTCAGTGCAGTTTTGGTGAATGATGTGATTGAGTGAGCAGCCTGGCATCAGTACGATTAATACAAAATGTGTGTCAGTCCCGCAGCAGGATTTTAACGGACTCTCTTCTCCCTCTGCTGCCATAGGTGTCTTTGCTGGAGTACCGCAAGCGGAAGCAGGGCAGCAGTCGCGACTCAGAGCCGGCCAGCAGCAGCTCCTCTCTGGGTGGCACCCCCACGCGACCTGGCTCCCTCTACAGCAAGAACTCCCATCATCCCCATTCCCATCAGCAGATGCAGCCTCCAGCATCTCCACACAGCACCTTCTCATCCTCAGCACACACCACCTCAATCCCACACATAGAAGAGGTCAGTCCTCCGGACCACCAGGGCGCATCAGTGCAGTCTAGATGTCAGGACAGCAACAACCAGTGGTGAGAAGTCATTGATGATGACTCACTAAATTTACCTTTCAGTACATACTGCACCTTCCACCAGCTCTCAGGACATGTTTTAAACACATTGAGCATTTGTTCCTGATCATAGCTTACTGGCAGATAACCTTTAGATCTGTATTTTTCCCAAGGATGGTCCCCACTACTGTTGAACGTCTGAGGGAAGGCCAGGGAGTTCTAGAGCGAGTGCTGAGAAGCTTCAAGATGGAGCGGATTTACAAGAGGAGTGAAGGCTCCACAGAGAAGGAATCTGGTATGAACACATTAGAAACTTCACAACAAGAATATATTGATGGAATATAGAGATGGAAGTAAGGATAAAGCAGGCTGTCTTTGTTAAGGATGGGTATTTGATAAAATTAGTATTTGATAATCACTGGCTACCATCGGCTAGTATTTGAAGAGTGTCTAAAGATCATCAGTTTGCACTGGATGACTTTGTGTTGATTTTTGGGATCCACACAAGACTTTCTAATGATTATAGTAATCTTTGTATTTTGCATGTTCCTTTTCTTTGTACAGTAGAAGTTAATCTCATTGCGCCACACGTTTTACCCGTCTAACACGTGGCAGTTTGTAACATGTTCTTCTATTTTAGTTGTTTTGTATTGGTTGGTAAATGGAATGTAGATGCATTACCACCACCTTCTGGCTTTGATAGTTTTACATCCTGCTAAGTGCCATTCAAAAGCAAGGAAAAAAAAAATCTATATTTTAATACAAAAAATAATCACAGAAACAGTTTTTACTCACTGAATATTAAAAAAAATCACAATCATCCCTAATCTGTGTCTGTAATTTTCCATGAAATGGCTTTTTCTCAGTGGTGGAATTGATTGTCCCTTCTCTGTTTTCAGATGTAGATCGATATGAGATGCCGGCAGCTTCCATGGCTTCTCCCATGAAGAGTCCACACAGATACAGCCCCTCTGTGTACTCTCACCAGGTAGCCTGTCCATAACATCTGTCACTTGTTGTCCAGATGATGATATTAAGATGTCTGTGGTGTTCTCTGTATTCAGGACCCCCTACTCTGTGGTAGTTAGTTGTAAATTAAGTTCAGTATTCACACAGTACTTTGTCTTTGCTTATCACAAGGTTATAGAGTCAGGTGATTGTATTGAATTTTTGTTTTCAATTACAATTTCCTTCTCCAGCAGTTATGGAATGGGATGATCACAATAAAACAATTAGTCTGCTGCATTCATTCACTGCAGTGATTGCCTCATTTTGTCTTATTAAATTAATCGCATCCCTTTTCTTTACAGAGGTGCTTTGGTCCCTCCCTATAAGCCCAAACTCACCCAAAGTTCAGTTCACCTTGAGCCAAGAAAGAGAATCTTTGTCAGAAAACAACAAGGTTTCCATAGGTGACCCTGTCACTCTGGGATGTTTGCCTTGCAAGATGGACTTTACAGTCAAAAACCCTAGTTTTTGGGAGTTTTAAAGGAAATACGTTGGGGGTGAAAAAAATAATAAACAAAAACAACCAACAAACAAAAAAAAAATCACCCCTTAAGTTCAATAAACACAAAACATTTCCAAAGTTCATAAAATAAAATGAAATTGTGATTACGATTTTTGTATTTTCTGATGATAGACTCCGATTCTGATACTGACTCCTGCACAGTTCTGAAATTTCCATAAGTCTATCCTGGTGGTAAATAATATAAATTACAAGTACTCCCATTACTTCTGTTTGAATATGAAACTCCGTATCTGCAGGTGTCTACTCAATTTGTCTTACTGCTTCAACACTTTTATTTGGTAACCATGAGAATCTTCACTAGCTTCTGAATGCCACCTTAAAGCGGACCTAGTCTGCTTTTCCTTATTTTCGTCATATGTACTGTTTCAGTGGTGAATGCTCATATGAAACGTGGCCAAATATAATAAAAAAAAATCAGGTCAATGTACACTATATTGCCAAAAGTATTTGCTCATCTGCCTTTACACGCATATGAACTTGAGTGACATCCCATTCTTAATCCGTAGGGTTTAATATGATGTCGGCCCACCCTTTGCAGCTATAACAGCTTCAACTCTTCTGGGAAGGCTTTCCACAAGGTATAGGAGTGTGTTTATGGGAATTTTTGACCATTCTTCTAGAAGCACATTTGTGCATCT
>VUQI01048167.1:15650-32834 GCA_015106735.1 Paratilapia polleni | reverse complement strand
TTATCTTCATCTAATAAAATTTCTTTGATCATTTGAGACATGTAAGTGTGACAAATATGCAAAAAACTAAAAAAAACAGGAAGGGGGCAAACACTTTTTCACAGCACTGTATCTATATGATGTGTTTATGTATGAATGTAAAATTTAGATACACCTCCTTATCTTCCTTCTGGCATTACCCCCCCCCCAAAAAAAACCTCAATAATCAGCTGATCATGTCTGGGGATCCAAGTTGAGGAAGTTCTAATAATGATCAGTGTTGATTTCATCCAAAACTGTCCATCAATACAGTCTCTACAGGGTTTTAAACATTCAAATCCCTCAATTCTAAATGGTTAGTTATTTACAGAAAAGTGGCTCTCATAACATACTCTAAATAAAATCCAAAACCTTGCTAACTTTAGGGGATCAAACCTTAGCTGACAAAATATGTCTAATTTTAAAAACTGAAGGGCAATAAAAACAGTAAAATCTCACCAAACAGACAATGAAACACAGGAAAAGCATGACAGTGCCATAAAGCAGAGACCACCAGTATCCTGACGGCAGCACCTGAAGGGGATCTGCAGCAGCCGCAACACCTTCTGGGTAACAATAAAACAGAGTTAGTATATCAATACACCAACATGTCTACATTTCCCACCCTGTCCCAACAGTCTTTACCTTCTGGGACCCCAAAGGTAGACATAATAGCCTCGACCAAACCCAAAATGTAAAGAGCACTGCTGCACACATTGGCAAGGAAAAACATGATCCCAATGCTGCCACCAAACTCTGGACCCAGGGCACGGCTGATCATGTCTGGGGATCCAAGTTGAGGAAGTTCTGACTTCAGGATTGAAGTTGAATAATCCTTTCTCCTTAGGGATCTTAAATGAATGAAAAGTGCTGGAAGTATCCATGTGGCAGCCATGATATGAACTGGTTTAATGCTATAAATTACAATGAAAGCCATTTCAGTGCTTCACTTCTAATCTCCTTTAGCAAAGGACACACTGGGTCTTCACAAGAGGATGAATGAGACAATGCTATCCCCTTATTAGAAACCACACACCATCTAGCTGTTCATAAAGCTAATGTGTCAACGTGACTGTTGGAACAGGTCATCATGTTAATTAGGATGGATTTTAAAAACATCTGAATGTCACAGCAGAAATTGAGACTCATCAAACCAGGCAACATTTTCCAATCTTCTATTGTCCAATTTTGGTGAGTTTGCTGTTCTTAGCCGACAGGAGTGGCACCCAGTGTGGTCTTCTGCTGCTGTAGCCCATCTGCTTCAAGGTTCGACATGTGCATTCAGAGATACTCTTCTGCATACCTTGGCTGTTACAAGTAGTTATTTGAGTTACTGTTGCCGTCATATGAGCTTGGAGCAGTCTGGCCATTCTCCTCCGACCTCCGGTATCCAGAGAACTGCCACTCACTGGATATTTTCTCTTTTTCAGACCATTCTCTGTAAACCCTAGAGATGGTTGTGTGGGAAAATCCCAGTAGATCCAGACCAGCCCATCTAACACATTCAAAGTCATTTAAACCACCTTTCTTCCCCATTCTGATGCTCAGTTTGAACTTCAGCAGGTCGTCTTGATCATGTCTACACGCCTAAATGAGTTGCTGCTGTGTGACTGGCTGATTAGATATTTTGCTTTAGCGAGCAATTGAACAGGCATACTTAAAGAGGCCGGTGAGTGTATAAAGATTATGAGTCATTTTAAAATTTAAAGTGAAGTTGAGGTTGTATCCTAACTCTCACTGCATCAGTTATGACCTCTTTTATTTTGGTCACAGATGCTAAAAGCATTGCCTTAATAAGGGCAGGACTTACAAGGGATCATCTCTTCAGTGAGAACACAAAATGAGTAAGCCAGTGGGTGAAAAGCAAAGCTCAATGGGACAACAATTTTGTTTACTTTTGGCACTGGTGTATTTTTTTTTAATTATTAATTATTTAATCCCAACCATCTTTCAGCAGGTGGTTCTCACTTATCTGGCCGGCACAAAACAACACAGTAAGTATGCATGAAGCAAAATATCTAAGACACACTTTTATTAGTACACAACTCATAAGACTTGCAGCCACCACATGATTAAGTAGCTTAATGTAAGTGTAGTTGCATTCCATCCATTAGTGGATAGAATAAAGCAAATTAAAAAGTGGGGACATTTTTTGTTAATGTACTCATAACCCAGGTGTGATTTTAAAGCTGATGCATCTCTCTCAGGAATAAAAGGATACAGTAGGCACCTCCAGCATCTAAAGCCCCGTTGGTGGAGATGGCACAGACAGAGAGCACCGTCATTGTGATGATGAAGTAGGCTACAAGGAACATGGCAATGGAGTGGTAGAGCCCAGCTTGGCCCACAACAAATCCTGTAATAAGTAAGAAAGAGGAAATCTTATTTAACACGTGTTCAAATCTTTAAACTGTTTAGCATCACATTTAAACAAGTGCGAAAATCTATTAGTCAAGAGAAATGTCAAACTGCAGTTTGAATATTCATGAGCACATGAACTGACTGAATGGCCTGATTCATAAGTTTGGCCTCCTTTATAGACTAACATGATTACTATGAGAGCCTGTGTACTATGACTACAAATGTATTCACCTTTCACTTCCAACAGTGAGTGTGTAGTTTGGGTAAAGGCCTGAATTCTACACAGATTCAACAGACAAGCATGTCTGAACTTTGAGTGAAGGCTTTAAGCTACCCATCAAAATAAAAAGCCAAGTCGAAAACTGACAGTATCTTCATATCAATACATGAGGGTCTTCAAACCGGTGTAGATGAAAACCATTTTAACAAAAGGTCTAAGCATTTACAAAAGGAGATTTAGAGTTTAATCAGCCTACATCCCCACTGAATGTCAATTAAATACGCCCACTAGAAAATTACTTGGTTGACCGATAAAACCTAGAGGCCCAGGCTACAGCCTTGGACCCTTAATTTTACTGCTGGAAGCGTCTGGTATTTTATAAAGACTCTACATTCAAGTACAGCAAGACAACAAGGGAAAAAATATGGAGCGAAGCTAAGTTATAGGAATATGGAGTTCATAATGGAAACAAGAGTTTACTGACGCTGTTGTGCTGACCATTAATTCATCGAAATTCAGCGTGAATATTTTTTTCTTGTTCATAACTGATTAAAAAAAAAGTGGGGTGTGGAGAGTACAGTAGTTTAGACTTCTGAAGTGAGGCATAACAGAATGGTTGAGAACCACTGGTCTGGCTTATAGCTATAATAACCCACTGAACACGTGTTAGGACTACTTTTTCCACAAGGTTTCAGCATTTTATGGAGGGGAAGGGGTTTTTCAGTCCTTTTGGGGGACTCCTCCTGATACTCACCAACTCGCAAGAACACAACTGCGCTGAACATGGACAATAAAGTTGGAATGACCACTCCGAACAGCACTCCGAGCTTCTGAGCCGCCTTATCCTTGGACCGTCGGTTGTCTACGCCCCCCTTGACACCGGTCCGTTTAGACCCGTCAGGCGGCTCGGTGCTGGTGGTCAGTCGGTAGTGTAATAAGGGCGTTTTTTCTGACATCTTAGTTACCAGTAACTGTAACTTGATTTAAAGATTAAGTCTATTGTTGCTATGGTGACACGTGCAGGGCACCTCAGAAGCCGCCATTTACCTCTCCGCCCCTCCTGCACGAGCGCTTCACCTTCTGCAGGTAATCTGCTAATTGAAAAAAATGACGTTGCTTCCTGCAAGGTCTCAACCAATCGCCACCAACTAAATAAGTAAAAGCACAATTAAATAATGGGTGCAAAGAAAGTTTATTGCATATAATCTATATTTCAAATGTTCTGTATCACAAACTTCGAATAATAAAGTCTTGCAAAAATATCTTTAAATGCAAAATATAGGTTTACATACGTAAATTTCCAAAGAAACAAATTCAAAAAGTAACAAATAATAACAAGCACACGTTTGTAGCAAAATCTGTGTAAACAAAATAAGATTTAAAAGTGCAAAGAGAAAAAAAACTGCCTTCTAAATTCATACCAGAAAGGTACTGCAATATGTTACACTAAGTGTGTTTTAATAAGTAGCCTAGGTATAATTCTGTAAATTTATCTTATATGTAAAAACTGTAGTATTAGTGTAAAGACTGCCTTGCAAAAACTTTAAGCCTACCACTGATTGAGAAGCAGAACAAATCTGGTATGGGAACATGAATCCAAATAACCAAGTTGACTTTTTGGTTCTGGTGACATCATCAAGCTGGGCAACAACTGGAAATAATTTCACATACCATACAGATGGTGCCTGAAGGCAACATAAAAAAGCTACATGCCTTTTTGCAGCTCATCACCACTCTCATGAACAGTGATACAAAAGCCACCTTAATATAATGTATTAATTTATCTATTATGCTCATCATGCTCAGCCTTAGTTTCTCTTAATGACCAGCAGAGAGGGGAGTATTCCTGCTTTTGTATGACATCTGACAATCCAAAAGCAGAATTTCCATGACTGTGAATTTTGAGAAAATGTGAGGGGAAAACATGCAGATCAATCCTGATTTACTTTGATGGAGCTCTTCTTTTACTGGCTCCCAGCTTCAGCAGTGAAAAGTTGTTCTTGTGTCACTGGGAAGTGCACCTGCCTTCTAGGTCCACCATGAACCACTCCAGTTTGACTGAGATCAGCTGGTTGTAACTCATTAGGACTGTTACCAGACTCTGAGTGCTTCGAGGAGCACAAGACAATGATGGAGTCACCACTGGCCCCTGCTGGGTGAAACAGGAAACACAACAGAGATGTCGGTTTTTAAAATGGACCAGAGAAAGAACATGAAGTCTGCTAAAATGTATGGAGTCTCCTTGAATGAGGTTGTTGAACTGAAATATTGTTGACAGTAAGTGGTTATTATGACTTGTGAATAATTCATAAGTCATTAATGATTTTTAATGTTTTAATGCCACTTTGTCTTACCTAATGTTAAAAGCCTCATGTTAAAAGGCATTTTTAACATGAGGTTGTTGTTCTGCTGATAGAAGAAACAATAAAACTGGTTAGTTCAGTATCTGGATCATCAGCCTTTATAGCGCATGGATTTATATGTTAACATGGGCCCCAAAATGGGATGATAAAGAGTGAGATTTGTACAGGATAAAACGAGTCTTTAACAACATGCCACATGCTCTGAATCCGGATTAATTGGAACCAATTTGCTTCTACAACGGGACATTGGCCCAAAGCACAACTCCAAACTATGTAGGAACTATCTGGAGAAGAAGCAGTTAGTGGGTATCCTGATGGAGTGACCAACACACTTGTGAGGGGCATTTTAATGACAAGGTGAAATAATTCAAATTACCTGAACAAATTATTGAGAGCTAGAATGACATAGGCTTGAAAGGCTGTGTTAACTCCAAATAGATAATTCTTTGCAAAACCAAAGGACAAAATTATTATTTTAAGTTGTCTTCTTCTTCTTTCGGCTGCTCCCTTTAAGGGGAGCCACAGTGGATCATCTGCCTCCATCTCATCCTATCCCCTGTATCCTCTTCTGTCACACCAACCCTCTGCATGTCCTCCTTCAATGCATCCATGAATCATCTTTATGGTCTTCCTTTTTTCCTCCTGCCCGACAGCTCCATCTTCAACATCCTTTGTCCAATATATGCACTATCCTCTCCACTGCACATGTCCAAACCATCTCAGCCTTGCTTCTCGTCCTTTCTCCAAACCGCTCAACCTGAGCTGTCCCTCTGATATACTCATTTCTGATCCCGTCTCTCCTGGTCACGCCCAACTAAAATCTTAGCTTCTTCAGCTCTGCCACCTCCATCTCGGCTTCGTGTCATTTTGTCAGTGCCACTGTCTCCAAACTGTACACCATAGCAGCTCTCACTACAGTCTTGTAGACACAAAATGATTATTTAAAAAAAAAGATCATTTCTATAACTGTCAGTGTCTTGACTATATTTTCTATTCACTTTACAACTGATCTGATGAATAAAAGCATGAGTTTTCATGGAAAATATAATCTCTTTTTGGGTAAACAGCAAGCTTTGTGGTCTTGCCCTTGTGACTTCTGTGAACGTCTTTCTCACTAGCAAAGTATGCACTGCTATCTTCTTCATGTCCTGAGGAAGGAAACTCGAGTCACACAGCATAACATCATCACTCCCAGTGTACAGAGATTCCAGAAAGACTTACAGACTTACGAGAAACCAGGAAATATCCACACCAGAGGAAACTGATAATGCCTCCGATTCACATGCAAGCCAGCGATACAGAAGCCCATTAACATGTGTTCACTCACTATGTGTGAATTTCTATCAACACAAAACATGTTGTAATGTGTTTGATGTGCATGAGTGACAAAGACAGATCCAATCAGCTTTTTGATTTGCATTTGCGAAGCCATGAAGACTTTAATTCAATGGTGAAGGCTTCTAAGAAGCTTATATGTCTACATTAGTGTGTATTTATGGAAAATTCAAACATTTGAATTCTTGTATGTATCCAAGACATTCAGAAAACTTTATAGCTATTTTTACATTTCCACTTACTTTTACTAGAAAATCAGTGGTTACTGGAAGTGCTTGTGAACTTGTTTGCATGCAATTTGTCACCATGACAGCGTCTTACACTCAGCTGAAGGCGTGCCAGAATAAGCAGGTAGTTGTTGATGTTGTTCTCCAGTCTCTGCAGCAGCAAAGCATCACATCCTGCAGGTCTCAGGCTCCTTACAGACTTCACACCCTCAATTAGAAGCCTCAAGGATGCAACTATCTCTCCTCTCTTCTCCTGGTCCTGCAGTAACACGCACATACAGGAAAGGTAAGACAGATAGTAAAATGTTTGGTAACACTTCATAATACAGCCTGTGATGTATGGTGTAATTTCCCATCATTTATGTGTAATTTTTCTGAATTTAGGGTGTAATTTTCAGTACGTAAAAATTCTTGCCAGTAGGCACATTAGAACAAGGGTAACAACTGGAGGTTTTAAAGGAAAGAAGAAACAAATTACGCTGTAGGTATTTTTAAGTAATGAGTAACTTTGGTGTAATTCAACATCCTAATGTTTGTTAAATCACCCCAGGTCTATAACAGAGCCCACAGCCCTATTAGTAATGTAAGAAGAGGAGGTTATATAATACAACTCGCAGCCTTAATGAAGAAGAAACAATGTTTGTCCTTTCCTCTAAAATACTCAGAAGGTAGCAATACTTGTATTATAATTTGTGTCTGCTTTCTTTTAAAATACTCAAAATGTACTCATTACTTAAAAAAAAAAAACACATACAGTATAATTTGTTTCTCATTTTCTTTAAATCCTTCAATTGTTACCAACTTGTTTTATTGTACCTAAGGGTAAGTATTTTTAGATACTGAAAATACACCCTAGATTCAGACAAAGTACATGTAAATATTGGGAAATTACACCATAAATTGCGGGCTGTAATATGAAGTACTACCAAATATTTAACTTGAGCTAAACCACTCAAATCTGCTGTGGTGGGGGATGGATTCATGTGTGCCAACATACTGATTTGTTTTCCCAAGATGCTGCGTGAAGCTCTGTGCAGGGTAGCTGAACCTGTGTGGAGAGGGTTGCCGAGCCATTACAGTTACTCTGCAAGGGGGGAGACATGGAAGAGACAAGTGACAGAGGCAAGACAGACAGGTGGACAACAGACTGACAGGCTAAAGGGTGACCACAGGTAACAACAGACAAATAGAAGCATTCAACACAGCATCCAGGAGGAGGCTAAGAGACAAACACATTTGGGAAGATTTATCTTAAAGCTACAGAGACAGTCATATTCTCACCAGTGCATTGTACATCTCGGGCACAATATTCATAGCCTTTCTGGCTGCTCTATTGCACACAAAGTCTGTGGATTTGGTCTCACTGTCCCACACTTCAGAGGCTACCATACAGAGCAGCAGGAGTCCTGGATAAGGCCAGAAATAAACACTGAAACTGAGGCGCCACGAGACAGCTTGTAATAAAATACTCATAGGTTAACCTGTTGTACTCACTGCTTAAAGCCATGCCCTGCTTGGCTTATCCTTATGACTCCACATTTGTTCCATTAAGAGATGTGCCAGGTGGAAAATGCCCAGAGTCTGCTGTAGTGTCTCATAAAAAGGAGCTGTGTCCTATTTGTCTTCTCACCACTTGATTTCCCACCTTCTCATTCAGTAGTGGGAAGTGCGAGTGTTATCTAGCCTGAGAGCAGGATGCGCTCCAACTTCTCTGCTGCGTAGCATAACAGAATGTTATAAACTGAAAATGGCATTTTATTGATATCAGCAGGAATATTTTGCTTCTAAGCTGGCTGTCGTAGTACTCAGGGAACGGCATCGTTGCTGACAAACAGGTTAATGATTTATTATTGTGAAAGAATCCATTTACACAGCTGTCGCCAACCCCAGTCACTGGCTACTAGGATATTTACTTTTTGTCCAGGTTAGCTCTGGCCAATAGAAACACAGCCAGAGTACATACACGTCACCAAATTGTCAGAGGGAACTAAACGCCCCAGCAGGTGGGTGTGTGTAAGCACTGTGGGTGTATAACCTGTGTGTGATGACATAACGCATGCGTGACTTAACGTGTTTATAGAATTTTAAACACCATAAAACTCAGCCAAAGACTGTAAATGTACTAGCAAGCCAGATTGTTTTTATTTATTTATTTATTTTTTACATTTTTACAAAAGCTTATCATAAAGATACAAACTAGCCGTAGTTTGTAACTTCTAACATGCATGTGGTCTTTGCACGCAGGATAAGGTGACATCACTGGCAACGTGATTACCCATCCGAGGATCGTTTAATAGCCTGAACTGCTGTAAACATGACATAGAAGGAGAAGTGAGCAGTCTTCACCCGGATGCATGCAATCATCCATCGGGCTGTACTACCTTAGGGTCGCAGCTGGAGGACGTGGTGAAGCTCTAATTCAACTGCCATGTGAGGGGCACATGGATAGGACAAAATGTGGGGAATGCAACATTCATCCTCATTTTCAGTCACACGTGCTCATCCCCACCACCTCAGTCTGGACATTGACTGAGCCCTTGCCCTCACCTTTCTGCACCCAGGCTATTTTTGCGTGTCATGATTAAGACGCATGACGCCTAATATAGGACCTTAAAGTGTTTGTGCATGTGCGGTGCCACTTGCAAGGAGAGAGAGGGATGCAGAGCATGACAGAGCATGAAGACTCAATATATGTTCTGTTTTCCCCCTCCATGCCTCCTTCTATTTCTGCAGTCAATCCCGACCGCTGTTAATTAAGACGAATGTGCGACGCGGACCCGCAGATAATGACCGGAGCGCCTGGATTTCTGCACACAAGGAGAAAACTGCGGGCTGTAACACTGACGGTACCCGCATTGCATCACGGACACGACACCCGGTACCCCGCTGTCTCCCTCCCACCTCAACAGGCGCCGATGAGGAGACTGTAGCATCTTATCATAGAGTTTATTTGGCTCATGCAGCCGCGCTCTCAGGCGGTCGGCTGTTGTTGCTCATGGTCTCCAAATCCAACCGACAGCTGGCTGCTCCACTGTGCGCCGTTCTGGAGGCGCAAAGCTGGTAATTACGCGCCGTGCTGACAACTTTGGCGCGGCGCTGTATGGAATGCGCATCAGCAACAGGCCAGTCTCTGGGATCTACTAAAATTTCCCTTCTTGGGAGTAAACTGTGATCTCCGGGGGTCGTCCTCTACCAAATCGCCTTATCGACTGAGTGAGCGCTACAACCTGTAGCTGAGCGTCACTTTATTTCTGTCAAAATCCCGCTAAGGCGCAATGGAAGGACACAGCTGACGGTTTTGAATCCGTAGCCCGGAGAGAAGAAAAAAAGAGGAGGACAGCAGCCCAAGGAAAAACCGTGAGTACACAGCTGGATCAGTGTCTCTTTTCTGTCTTTCTGAAGTACCAAATCTGACTGTATGTCCCAAACTTTGTTCATACCCGGGTCAAGGGCAAATTCTAATTGAAGGTCTAAATGTGCTTTGGTGTATTTGCTGGTATTCAGGTTTTGTTTAGCGTTTATTTCACGTAAATTTGTTTGTTCTCTATCAGCTGTAGCCAACAAGGATGATTGGCAACTGACAAACTTGGCACGCAAAACAGAAGGGGCACAGGTGGTTGTACATCTCCATGTTGCAGAGGAATGACTCAAGGTCCTTGTGGTACTGTAGCTGTATCCCACATATCTAATGTTTCAGATAACAGAACAACTTTCCCAGTGATATGAATTTATATGCCACCCAAACATTGACTTAATTCTAATGCTTTAAACCCTTTTATATTAAAGTGTCTGTCTGTCTTCTTTTTACATCATTTGGACACTGAGGTGTCTTGGGTAAAAAAATACACTGATCTTTCTCTTCACAGTCACACATGTTGTTTTTCCTTTTGTATGCTGGTGTCACATTAGCCTCCATGCACAGGTGGTACATTTCTAAAAAATCCTGTAGAGATGGAGAGATGTGGGTCAGTGTGCTGGTGCTTGGGGCTGCAGAGCACCCAGTTTCTCTGCTGTCGGGGCCACAATAGGCTACCTCTGTCTGTTTATGGCTGCCAGGTCCTTGATAAAATGATGCCAGTGACACTTATTATTACCCACTGGATTATAATGTGAGGCCAAGTTGTAGGCCCAAGGTGCACATGAACATGAAGTGCGTGAATTATGGTTTTTGTGAGTGAACGTGTGTTTCTGTGAATGTGTTTTTGGGTTAAATCCCTGAGTGGTCTCTGAGGGCCTGGTTCATTTTGGTGCCTGTGGCCCAGTGCTTTGAACCGGTTGCCTTGCCAACAGCCAATCAGCTGCATCCTTCTGCAGGACTGTTTAATCTATCAGCCAGTCAGAGGACTAGACTCCCACAGGAAGTAAGTCTTAAACCTGTAAAATATTATTGAGTTTTCTATTCAAAATGGCCTGTTACCAGTTAAACTGTTTAATGTGAAGCCATAATTTCAAGGATTCATTAGTGACTTGCTGTTTTGGTGATACAATCTTATAACTATGCAATGAACGGTTTAGATAAGACTTTTTGTTTCGGCCTAAAAAAGTCCTGAACTGAATTTTAAATTTCCTGAAACCCAACAGAAGTAATATTGATGGACATGAAGGGTTTTTGGCTCCTGACAAAGAAGCAGTGAATCCCTGGAACAGTGGTTATCGTTTAGGTGTGAGGCTCACTTGGCACCACATCTTTCAGGGCAATAGATTTCACTGCCAGTATCTAGCACCTCTGAAAAGCCTTCTAGTGAAAGCCCAGAGAGATGAATGCTCACAGTATAATTACACATGTGTCATCTGAGAAAAGGAAATGATCCGAATGTGTAGCAAGTCTTCATGTGTGAACGTTTAGAGTTGGATACTAGGTCTCCTGAGAAGTGCTTCTGCAACCACACACATAGAGAGAGATGGGTGACAAATTATAGGAAAAACATGAACTCTTGTGCAGGTTTTTCTGTCCACTAATAGGCCTTTGTGCATGTAGGCATGATTAGTCTGCATGCAGTAATGCCAATGAGCCTGTGTTGCTTTACTTAGCAGAATTCTGTGCATTTTTCTGTTATTTCAGGTCATTTCATAAATAAATGAAATCCCAGTTAAAATTATTACAATCGGAGTGGTTATCCTTTTTTTTCCAAACGGATCCTTCTGATTTTTTTTTTTTTGTATGCAGGTCCACTTGTCCCTTTAGAGGGAAGGATCACTCCAAAGCATTAAAAACATCCCATGAGGAAACAGTCCTATCCTGGTGGGAATGGTCTCTTTCTGAATGACAATACTCACATCCATGGCCACTGAATTGCTTGATTAGTGTATGAATCATGTGCTGTGGCCTTTGGGCCAGCATGTTTGGTAGAATGATGACCCCCCCCCAAACAGAGCTAATTGAACATTAGGCAATGTATATTCTTCCTTAAGCCATCCACCCGTCCATTTTCTTAACCGCTTATCTGCTACAGGGTCGTGGGTGGACTGGAGTCTATCCAGGCTGTAATTGGGCAAGAGACGGGGTAGACCCTGGACAGGTCACCAGTCTGTCCTCTTAAATCTAAAGGGGGAGGAACACAAGGCTTTCAGATAATATTCTATAATTTGGTGTTTTAAGGATGGTACTGAGAACTCTGTTCAACACATTTCCAAAAATCGTTTGAGTTTAAATCTTGACCAGATCAGCTTCAATTTTTAACCAGTTTCTATTTACTTGTGTTTCTTTTTTTTTTTCTTCTGGATGGACTGTCAGAAAATACTGCGTTTCGTTTCCTTGCTGGTTGAGAGAAATACACTTTAAATACAATATGGGGCGTTCCCAGCTTGTACGTTTTCTACATAATAATTTCTTATATTTTCCTCTTAACATCCTGAGAGTGTACTGCCTTCATGCTTCAAAGAGTCAGAGAGTTACTGTCATTCTAGCTCAGATTGCATCAACACGAGAATGTTTAAAAATTTAAGGCAGCATAATACAGATTTCTCATGTGAAACTCAGCTTAATTGTTATGGGACGTGCTAAACAGCCGGAGAAAACAGTTTCATCTTGTGTGTGGCTCCCAGAGGAGATTTCTAAAGTCTGTGAAAACAACTTTCATCATGTCATCAGTGTTATCTTTGGTTTTAACAGAAAGGGTGCAATGCAAACCCCTCAGAGGATGGAGGGTTGAATTAAATACACTAATGAGTTGCTTTATGGGAATCCACTTTGACCTTCAGTTGCTTCAATTGTGCCCACCTTACTTTTTAAATGTTTTGGATAATTTAGTCCTAATGAGCTTTACAAAGACTAGAAATAAAATCTAGAATTTATGAACTAATTGCATAAAATGCCACTTTCTATCCTACTACATGGCACAGACATTATCACACACTGGCTAACTTTTATACAATCTAAAACATTTATTAAGGATTTAATGCAGTCAGATTATTATGACCGACACGATCACTACCGGGTCCTGTAAGCCTTCGTGGGATATTGTAAGGACTTCTTTGTGACATTCATTGAGCCATAAAGCTAAGCCCACTACATTACTCATCACACTTGATCGGTCCAATGACGACTCAAATCAGGAGCAAAGGCGAGCTGGGTGGTACATGAATACCGCGCAAGAAAAAAAGCAACACAAAAAACGCTACACATGACAATTTGTCCAAACAATCTCAGCACAGCCGTAGGCTATCCGACACCCACGCACTAAAGCACACACACACACAAAATCCGAACATCCTCAAGTCCAGTAACTCCAAAGAGAGACAGACAGCAGCACAGTGAGAGTGGATGAGGGAGGCGGTGTATGCAGTTAAACCAGCGCTGCTGCTTCTGCTGCGACGCTACAGCCGGCTGTAGCTTTCTATCTGGTGCACCCGCCTCGCTTTGCATCATGCGGGAGGGCTTATGATAAAGAAACCTGTTACACTCTGTACACGAGATGGCAGGCAGCCGCGCCGAGTGCTCCTCCGCAGACTGATTGATTGGGGGGCGACTCCTGAGAGTCTCGGATTTTTTTGGAGGGGGGGTCTTAATGAGGATATTGCCGCAATGGTGAAGGACAAGGCCGAAAACCGGACGCTCCAGTATCAGCAAACTTTGGTGAGTTTCGGATGAGGTCATCGATCATGATTTGAGCCACTCGTCGGGCATGTAGGGCTTTCATGGATGCTTGTTTGACTGGAGGACGGACACACAGCTGGTGCCTGCTCAGCCGTGTCCTGGACGGGAATAGGAGGAGACTGTGCAGCCCTTGTGTCAAATATTTCTATACAAAACCAAATAAGATAGTTTTTTTTTTTTTTGTGCACTTTGAAACGTTAAAAGGGTTTCGGTGTGCTCTCCCTCCTGTGTTATTTAGCACCACTCCATGCTCTTCAGTCATTCACCTTGATCCACAGGTGGTGCATCACTCTCATCCTCTGCCTGCACCCACCCACATAATTAATTCTTATCAATTCCGATGTCACCAAACCATGTAAGATTAATTTGTTCAGCTTGCAGAATCCCATGTTTGCCTATCTCCAGTAACGTCCTGTGTCCTAATTGGTTATTATTGAGATGTTAATATCCTTGAAATATATATCAGAGCCTATTGAGTTCTTTTGTATTCCAATCACGTCCTGTATTTTCTTATCTTCTCTATTTCTCCTGCAGACCTTGTTGTCCCTAGTAATGCCCCCCCCCCCAATCTTCCCCTCAGCCCTCCTGCCTGCAAGAGCGGCCCCTTGTACATATGAACTAAAAGTGGAGTGTTTCTGAATATTAATTGCCTCATGCACTAGTTTTCCTCACTTATGTCATTGCACTTGACTGACAGTGATACCCTGGAGCACTTCACACAGTGATATTCAGATAAAGGGAGGGAGAGAGAGAGACAGATAGGCAGGAAGTCAGTCAGGCAAAGCAGTGGATTAAAGTGTCATCCCTCTTGTCTTTTATCTTCTGATGTTGCTTTCCTTGCATCTTGCGTGCATTTGCACATGTGGACTTGAGATCTGTTGGTCAGCCTGTCTCCGTGCAGTGGTTTAGGTGCTAAGTGGTACAGAGGTGTTTTTCTGTTCTTGTTTGTGTGGAGATCGATGCCATGCCGTGTGTCCGAGTGTGAAGATCGATAGTAATGTAAAATGGCAGTCGGCGTCTCTGAGAATTGGAACGTGCCGTCTATCCCCACAACCTCCTCTGGCCATAGGGCTGAGATCAATGGCTTTATCATTCACTCCCTGCACACCAGTCCATTACCCAAAAATAGACTTGTGTCTCTCTGTGTGTCTGTGTCTTTCTCCACATGCTTGCAGTGGTGCAGTGTGTCTCTTAATGCTTCTTTCTAAGTACAAAGTGACAGCACTATTCATCAGATACCTTTCTGCAGGTGAAACATCTGTGTTTCTCCCTGGGAAAACTGAATGACGTTTAGAGATAGATATAAAAAAAAAAAAGTGTAGCTGGAGTCTAAAATTGGATTCCGATGTTGACAAAAGGATCCTTTGTGTTGTTTGCCATCAGCAAGTTTCAGAGGATTTTCAGTAATGCTTAGATTTTGGCAGCAGAGGAACACGTTTGCTGTAGCAGGACGGAGCAGATGACACAGAGCAGATAGAGAGATATGGAGATCTGTTTGATAACTTCTCCCGGATGAAGAAGCGCAGAAACACCATCCCTTCATTTACACGTATTGTAGTCGAAAAAGGCTTTTCCCTCCTGTATTTACACATTTCTGGCAGTAATCTTTTAATACAAGGAGCAGCAGTTTTTACCAAGACAATGGGACAAAAATAAACCCTTAATTTATTACTTCTGTTGGAGCTGGAATTTTACAATCACTGAGTGCCGCTGTGACAATCCATTAAGAAAAGCTGTGCTGGGTATTACAAACTTATCATATAAATGATACTAACAGCTGATTAATTGATATAATTACATTGCAGATGGCCATGTATGCATTTCTTATTAAAGCCACCCCAAAAATAAACTGTTTTCTGAGATGTAAATAATATCCATTGATGTATTGTGCACCGATGCTGCACGAAACCTTATCTCTCTGAAATCGCTTTGAAAGCAATTCATGGTCCCCACTAATGCCTCTGAGCTTATTATCCCAGCAGAAGAGCAAAACAGAGAAAAACAAGTTATTAATAACCATTAAGATATTCATGAGAAGGTAGCATGAATGAACTTTATAATTTTAGGTAGGAGCAGTTGTTTTCTGTGCGCAGATGAAGGAGAAATCTGTGTCTGACAGTTGGAAAGCAACCAGGATTTGGTGCATGGGTCACCGGCTTCTACAACTGTCAGGTGAGGTGCCATGCTGGGACAGCGTGCAGTGGCTGCCTGCCTCCCTGCTGTCTCATGGGATGGAGGAATGTAGCAGGTAGACTGGAGAAGAGGCAGGTCAGAGACTGAAAAGAAAAGAGACAGAGACAGACGGTGTTGTGGTGACTTGGTTGTCGAGGTGTTGCAGCTTCCATCTGAAGCTTTTTCAAAAGCCTTTTTCAGAGGTGTGGGAGGTCTGAATGTGTCATTGGGTTCGCGTGTGTTTTCTCTTTTCAGAAGCGTGGGCAAGTTTGCTCTATAGGTCCTGCATGTGCGGTTAGTTTGTGATTATGTGTATGTGTGGGGGAGGGTATGCACTGCACCTACGCATATGTCTGCCTACGTACACACGGTCTTAAACAAGTGCGTGGTAAGTCGTTGTAAGAGCAGAAGTCAGCAACAGCCTATTCGTGTCCTTCCAGCAGCAGGAGGCTTAAACATTCGACTGCTGCAAGGATCAAAGTCATGATCCACCTGAGAAGGAGAAGCCAGCCGCACCCCCCACCACAGGGCACTGCAGCACCACAGAAATATACTGTATCTACAGTACATATGCTGGATTTTTTTTTTTTTTTTTTGAGCATCTGGAAGTGTATATTTGTTTCTGAACAACCTGACACACCACTAACAAGAACCAACTCTTTTAAAATCCCTTTCAACATGTGTGTGTGATTGCTAAATATTTAAAGCCACATTACTGCAACATTTTTATGTAAAGAAAGCACACAGTGGTGCAGCAGAAAAGAAATCAGTTTGATATTCTCACAGTGAGCCTAAATATTGGCATGCACAATTAAAATTCTTGTACTGATAATGGAGATTTTCCCAACCACTTACATTGTTTAAGACAAAACCCAGCATATGTGCATCTGCATCTTCTATCTATGCATACAAATGGACATACAGTTCTAACATGCTATTTCCACCTACTATTTACATACTGTTAGTATGCACTCTGCAGAAAGCAGACACAGATTGCCTCTTGATCAGCAGTGAGCAGGCACTCTGTCCACAGAAAACTGGACTCGCCAGTGTGAGATCTGTTGCCTCTCTTCTTCTCTTTTGTATTGTTTGGTGCAAAGTGTCACAGACCAGTTGGGTTGGTAAATATGAACATGCTGCTTGCAGTTTACTTCTGTCACTCTGAAGGATTTCTGCGTTTTCAAATTAACAAGTGTTACCATTTCTCTCAGTGCCATTTGGTGCAGCTAGCATGAGAAGTTTTCTTGTGCTTTATAAAGAAAACTCTTCAGGATTCAAATACCATATACATTTATATTCATATTTCCTTTTTCTGCCTTTTTCTGTTGTTGTTCTACACACACACACACACACACACACACACACATAAAAGCGCTGTCTCTTCAGGGGGGT
>VUQI01048167.1:3025-15630 GCA_015106735.1 Paratilapia polleni | reverse complement strand
TTCCTTTTTCTGCCTTTTTCTGTTGTTGTTCTACACACACACACACACACACACACACACACACACACACACATAAAAGCGCTGTCTCTTCAGGGGGGTCTAGTTCCTCATAGTCAGCATTCTGTTCGTTCTCCCACTCAGAGGCTGGCTTGAGTCCATTTCAGGTCCTGTCACTTCCAAATAGTGCTGTTACCTGCACACCGTTGAATGGGCCACTGCAGAGACCGCAGACAGAAGAAAATTTTCTCATTTCAGTTGACTCCTAAAATAGCCCCTACTCATTGTTCTGTGTTCATGAACCAAATAGTATCCATTAAAAAACTGCACATTAGCCATTAAAAATGTCTAAATGGTTACACACTCTGTATAAACCTTCAAAGGGGACATAGGGAGTAATAATTTAACCATGCAATGATAAAATGTTGACAAACCAAAATGAATAGGTAGCATTATGTAACACACAGCAGTCGAAGAGTAGAAGTAAGCAAATATTCAGGAAAATGTACTTAATAAGTTAAAAAATAATGAAAAATACTGTCAATTACAGAAAATACAGTAAAATTTAGTTATGAAACATTATATATTTGTCCTATGATACTGATGCTGTAATTGGTTGATGTGGAGATAATTAATTGTAACTAATTCATGTACTGTTGGATAATTTATTAGATAACACAGCATCAGGTTAAATAACATGTAATTGCACTGATGGGTGAGTGATTAGGGTGCATGCTAAGCCCTCAGCACTAACTCCAGGCCACCTGGATATTTTTTCTTCATGTTGCTTACCTGCTCTCTTTCCTTACATTTCCTGATTTTCTCTCTGCTACAACTGTCCATGTCACTGGAGATATTCCTTTTGGTTTAGGCAAGGATGGCGCGTGAGTGGAACGTGCAGGAGGGGGAACACATGACAGCCACCAGCTCGCTGTGAAATCACTGGGCTGTTACTGCTCTATTCTCAAATGGGTACATTTAAATGTCACACGGACTTTATAGTTGGGAGCTGGCAGGTTAGAAATTTTTTAATGTCCGATATGTATGTGTTGGATATTTGCATTGTCACATGAACTCCCCGCTGGCTGGGCGATATCTATGGTTATAGCAACAGCTGCAAGTCCTATTTTCATAACTAATTAATTGTGAATTATTTCCTTGATTTCTAATATAGTTTAATATTCGAATCAAAAACCTGCTTGATTTTTTTTTTTTTATCCACTGAAAGTTCACAACTCAAAGACATTTACTATCACATAACACAAAGGAAAGCAGCATTTTCTGATACTTAGGTAACTGTTGATTGACTAATCAGTTGAGTCACTGCTTTGCTCAACTTCAGTCAAAAGTAAAAGAGCAAAATGAATAAAGGTAAAATAAATAACAACATTAAGGTTTGGCTAAAGATGTACAGAAGACTGAGGTTTTGCAGACACATGACTGCTAACCATGTGACATTAACTTGTCAGCCATTTTGGATGTGTTACAATCATGGTGACAGTGTGGGGTCAAGTGAATAAGGACCCAGTCACATAAGCCTAGAGACCACTCAGTGACCTCCTGGCAACCACAAGTCACTAGGGAAAAATTTGTATTCCCTAACTGGTTGGCAAAAACCTCCTTGTGATTGCTTTGGTTGCTATCAGATTGCTGCGGTCACCCGTAGATTGCATGGAACATGCTGACTTGTCTTCAAACACTTACTGTTGTTACAGTTACTCTCCGAGCACAGAGCCACTGAGAAAGTTACTTATTCAACTGGAAATGGAGACCTTCAAAGTAAAAGTTGTGCCTCACCGCTGCAACATACACATTTCAAAAGGTGCAACTTTTAATCAGCTACCAATCAAAGCAATCACAAGGAGGTTTTTGGTGCAGCACCCTCTTTGCCACCAATTTCACCGAGCCCTTTTGAAATGTGTTGGTTGTGTCACGTAAAAAACCTCGATAGAAGCACTATAAAAGCCAAAGAATGTACACACATTGTTGCTCAAAATTATAATTTAGCAGTTTAAATTGCACTACATTAAATTTTAATTTGTAAAAATTGAATGACATATGCAAAAAAAAAAAAATCAAACAAAAAACACAACACCCTCCCTTAAGTATGTCTGACAGTATGTTTAAGTATGACAAGATGTCACTCTCTGTGCTTGATGTTTGAATCTCTCTCAATCCTCCAACTGCCTCCCATCCTGTGTTCTGCCTTTCACCAACGTGACCGGAGTGTATTTTGTATTTTTTCTCTTTTACACGTGCATGCAAGTCTGCTTGACTGCATAAAGGTTTTCCACTGCATGTGTAGTAGAGCTCTGACTCATAGTTAACTATCCTAAAAGCAGCCTCCACTACCTGTATTAATGTAAATGTAGACAGCTTGGTGAGTCAGATTTGTCACTTCCTCCTCTAATTTAATTTTCTTGTCCCTGGAGGCTACAGGGTCCAGATTAGCTCGAGTGCTTTAGTCCTCTTGTTGTTCCCCTGGTCTCATCAATACACACTCAGCATGTGCTTAAGTAATCACACAGCCATAACAGTATGTAGGAGTTTAAGGGTCTAAAACATCCGTCATTCTCCCTGCAGTGATGAGTCCCTTCACTTTCACACACCACAAAACAGAAGAGATTAAAATCACCACATGAATATGCATTAATAAAAAGCAGCAAGGATGAAAGTTTTTGATGTTCGAGCCTTCATCATTACAGCGTCAAATATTTGTCCTTGCTGTCTCCTCACAATGAATAAATTATCTTGCAGTCCCCTGGGAAAAGCTGAATAATATAGAATGTTTTAGTTCATCTGTTGTGCTAGGCTTGCACATGGTCTGACTTAGAAAGGCGGCAGAGTGTGATGTAGCAGTGAAGTAGGGGGTCTTACGCAGCAGAAAGTTGGAGGACATGTGGTCCTCTCTTCTTGTTAAAATGTTGGTGGGTGATCCTGCAGCACTGAATGATGTGTAATGCTGTGCTCACACTGCCGAAAGAAACCACTAACTACTAGTCATTTCAAAGAAAGTGGCCAAAATGAAACTACAAACTGAGAATGTGTTATCTGTTGAATAATTACTTGGCTGACGTACACTTCCTGACCAAAGAAAAAAAAAAAGTCATCACCTGGGTTTAACTAAGCAAATAGGTAAGAGCCTTCCATTGGACAATTATTGGAGTGATTAATATGTTTTAACTGATAATTAACCCTAACTGACGCAGTGAGTAGATTCTCATTTCTTAAACAGACATATGCTGTGGTCATGGAAAAGATGTTCTCCAAACTATTGGCCTGCTTGATGAAGGCCAATAACTTGAGCCTTTCAACTAAGGAGATTGCTGAAACTACTAAAATTGGATTAAAAACTGCCCAACGTATTATTAAAACCTGGAAGAAATGTAATCGGAAAAAAATCTTGAATGATCGTGATCAGAGATCACTTAAATGTTTGATGAAATCCAGAGTCCAGATTTACACTGTTCCAGAGTGATGAGTGCATCATTCTGGTCTCTAGACCAGTCACATAAGCCTAGAGACTGGTTAGCGGTTGCTGGAGGTTGCTGGCAGTCACTAGCATGAAATTGATTGCAAAGAGGTATGTGATGCTGCACCGAAAACCTCCTTGTGGTTGCTTTGGCTTTGGTCGGTAGCAGGTTGCAGTGGTTTGCATGGAAGGTGCCAATTTGGTTGCAAATACTTGCACACTACTTGGCAAGCGATACTGTGAAAAGTGCAATGCACACCAGAAATGAAGATGGTTTCCTTCAAAGTAAAAGTTGCACCTTTTGAAATGTGTTGGTTGCGGTGGTGAGGCACAACTTTTACTTTGAAGGCAAACACTCTGTTTCCAGTTTGTGTCGCACTTTTTCAAGTTTCAGGTCGGAGAGTAAAATGGTCAGTGTTTGCTGACAAGTAATCGTCTTCCATGCAAGCTACGGGCAACTGTGGCAATCTGCTTGTGACCAAAACAATGACAAGGAGGTTTTTGGTGGAGCACCCTCTTTGTGAATGATTTCACCCAGCATCAGCCATCAACCTCCAGTAACCACTTGCCAGCTGGTAGGGGAATACACATTTTACCCTAGCAACCGTTGCTAGGGGGTCGCCAACTGGTTTCTAGGCCTGTGTGACTGAGGCCTTAAGAAAACCACTTACCCAGGAGGCTAATTGGAAAAAAAGGCTTCAGTTTGTTAGGGAGCATAAAGATTGGACTTGGATTGGAGCAACGGGAAAATGTCATGTGGTCTGAGGAGTCCAGATTTATCCTGTTCCAGAGTGATGGCACATCAGGGTAAGAAGAGAGGCAAATGAAGTGATGCACCCATCATGCCTAGTGCCTGTGGGGGCAGTGTTATGATCTGGGGTTGCTTCAGTTGGTCAGGTCTAGATTCAGCAACACTATGTGCCCAAAAAATGAGTTCAGCTGACTACCTGAATATACTGAATGATCAGGTTTTTCAGTCAGTTGATCTTTTTCTTCCCTGATGGCATGTGCATATTCCAAGATGACAATGCCAGGGTTCATCGGGCTCAAATAGTGAAAGAGTGGTTCAGGGAGCATGAGACACCATTTTCACACATGGATTGACCACCACAGAGTCCAGACCTTAACCCCATTGAGAATTTTTGGGATGTGTTGGAGAAGAGTTTCCTCAGTGGGCCGACTCTCCCATCATTAATACAAGATCTTGGCAAAAAATGAACGCAACTCTGGATGGAAATTGTGACATTGCTTATTGAAATGATGCTACGGTGAATGCGTTCCATCATCAAAGCTAAAGGTGGTTCACAAAATATTAGTGTGTGACGTTTTTTTTTTTTTTTTTTGGTCAGGGAGTGTATAAATATGTATCTGCAGGATGGCGTCTTCAGAGGCCTGCCAGGATAATGTGTTTTAGTATGGTATTTAAAAAAGTAACATTTCTGGAAACTCCTTTAACAAACACTATAGATAAAATAGAGAAGAATTAATTTTTCTGGCTTATGAGCATCTTTCATCACATTGATGGAACAATGTTGTAAAACCATTAAATCCATCAATGCCACATGCTTACTTATTTGTCGGCACTCTTGCAATATTAAGGAGGCTGTACTGTAAAATTCTGTACAAGCTCTTTGTTACATTGTCGAATGTGAAAACAAAGTTACAGTGTGTTGCTGATAGTAGTGAACCCACTAAGTATCATCACATTAATCCACTCAGCTTTACAAAGCGCTGCAGTGAGTCAAGTCCTTAACGTTACTGTTTTGCTTTACTCTCACTGCTCTTCAGTTGTTTCTGTAACCATAGCAGGGCAGGCAGCTGAATGCAGTCAAAAGCTCTATAATCCAAGTGCACACCAGCTGAGAACCAAACTGCACAGACACAGTGGACCATACAGCATGCAGCCATAAATACCCAAGCAGAAATTATTAGCATCGAAAGCAAGAAAGAGTGTAAATTGGACTTTTTTTTGCCCTGGTAGTCATGAAAATGTTTACTATATGTAATGAAGGTCCTCTTCATTTCTTACACAAACAGCACATATTTACACATGGGTAAATGTTCCACCATTTGTATAAAAGAATACGCTCATACAGAGACGTTTGTGATGTTTTAATGACTGATGTTTTCTTTAGGCGTTTCCTTGTTGGTATCCTCCCAGCTGGTGCTGGTGAAGGTCTGCCCTAGGAATCAAAATGTATATTAGTATGGCAAGATTGACTGGGCCATCAGAAAATAATAATTTTAACTTTTACCTGAGGTAGTGTGTTGGAAAACAAGTTCATACCTTAATGAGTGAAACATTTTGGGTGTTTCTTACCTGTGTGTTTTCTCCTCAAGGGTGTTCGGGCTAAAACAGTCCCAACGTATCCTGAGTGCCTTTTAAAGGTTCCAGGTAGCACCAAGTGCAATTGAGGAGGGGGATGAGATAGGCATATTAGCTCTCATTTCAGATTGTAGATTGTAGGCGAGGTGGGGAAATATTTATTTAATAGCTGTTGCTTTTTCTGTAGTGTTGATTTAATATTAATGAAGATTATTAGGCATGCTGTGTGTTAAGGTTATTAATTTAGTTCAGCATGTAACCTCATACAGTGGTGTGGCTAGGGGGGGGTCAATTAGTAGCAATCTATAAAAGGCTGCCAGTTAAGCTCAGAGGCTGCTGCTGGTACCACATGCCACCTGTGGGCAGCATTGGTTTATTTTGTTTTGTGTATTTGTCAGTGTTGGTGATTAAACACCTGCTTGGTCTGCACCTCATCTTTGCCTCAAGCCTCCTACTTTTATCCAGCTGTCACTGGCCATCCTAATATTATAACATTATGTGATCACAGCTGGATTCCTCTGTCGTGAAATGGCCAAAGGAATTTGTTATACCAGCTCCAACTCCAGGTATACACAGAGCTACCGCAATATAAATGGTACATCAAAAGCAAACAAATGTCACATGGTATACGCAGTATGTTTATTGCATCACTCTGAAATTTTATAGCAGAATAATAAAGTTTTAGGTATGTTGCCTTTATTCCGATAGGGTCAGTGGAAGAAAAGGCAGTTCAGTGGCAACTAAATGGTCCCAGGTCAGTGATCTTGTGCATGGGATAAACACACCATAACTGCTTGGTTGGAAATATTAATTTTAACTGAAAACATAAGTATGAGCAATGTATGGTTGAAGTTTAGTATCAGTGGTATGAATAACCCATGGTTTTCAAGTAGTCTTTCACAGTTAATTTAATTAAGAAACAAGGCATGGGCCAAAGCAAGATTTTCTAACTCTTCAGCTGATTGGAATACATTTAGAACCTTAAGAAACAAGTGCACCTCAATGATTAGAGCATTTTTGAGATGTTTCGGGTTGTATGGCTGCTACCTTGGCCAGGTCTCTCTTGTAAAAGAGATTGTGATCTCAAGGGACTTCCTAGTAAAATAAAGGTACTACTACTAATTACTAATTATTAACTACTGTTATGTTCTGTTAAAACAAATACTGTTCAGTTAAAATATTACAGAAGTGGTGTTTTTGTTTTAAATTCAGAGTATATTATTGTAGTATGGAAGCCATTTGACAGATGACAGCTGGCAGATTTTTTTTATCTATTAATGAGCACCTAACATGACATAGCATAACACAGTCATGATAGTTGCTTCTTGCTCCTCCACTCCACTCAGGCCTTTGCTCCTGTTTAACAAATTAACTTTGACACCAACATATTTGTTGCAAACATGTCTTCTTTCTCTCTGTGAGCACTGCGATCAATGAGAAACCAGTCAATACCAATCAGCAGGAAGCAGGAACTAAACTGGTTTAAAGGGTTAAAGCGTGGGAGGCTAACTGGCTGATGTAGATACAGAGGTTAGTCATGTGGGAGTTGAACTGGTTACAGATAACAGCTCATTTAACCCACAGGGTCCCACCTGCTGCTCTCACAGGGGGCCGTGCTCCAGATGGCCAGTGATTGCTTTCACACAGGCCAAAGTAAGAAACACTAACAGGCTCTGTTTATGCTCCCAGTGGGAGTTTGTCTGGTGCTCGTGGTGCATTTGTGTGTCCATGTGGGTGCATGAAATTTTGTTTGCCAGCTTATAAAATTCAGAGGGAATACAATTTTATTTCTCAGTCTAGTGATAACATGGAGACGAGTCACTAACAGTGTCTGATGGACACCCCCCAAACACACACACACACACACACACACAAGCACGCGTTACTTCATTGGTCAAGATCTTTAGATGCTGACCGATGTGGGTCATTTAATTTAGGAAGTACTAACACAGCCATGATGATTCTCTTTGATTAAATGAAACTGAAGCTGTGTTCACATCCTGTCTGGATTTCATTTAGTCAAATTTCACAACACGCTGTTTCTTTACACTCATGTTTTGTTCTTAAAATTAGGGGTTTCTGGTGGAAGTGTTCAGTACATGCATGAACAAATACTAAATCACCATCATCACTGGTCAAATCAGAAGCTTTTAGCAGTGGAGCTCCTCTCACGGGTAACTGAGAGCATCATTGTCTGCTCAGCTATGATTCACAGCATGTTTCTTTCTTATTAAAGGACACTGAAAGTTTGCAAAAGCCAAAAGAACAATTCATGTGTCACAATCAAGCTGCAGTCTCCAGAGCTGAACAAAGTAGCACACGTGGAAGTGGCATAAACTGCAGTTCCTCTATTGGCCACCTCCGGCTGACTCCAAAAAAACGGCTCCCCATGTTAAAATGCACACGTAACTCGGTCACGTCACAGACATTTTCCAGTATGCTTATAACTTCCTCAGATAACAGGACATCCACCCTTTTCTCTTTTTCACTTGTCTCCATTATTTTTCCTCCTAACTGATTTGATCCTTTGCTCATACCGAGGCTGTTGGCTTGTGGCTGACTCTGAGCTATGGCTGCTTTAGCTTTAGCCACTTTTCCTTTGTTAGGGTTAGGGTTCTTTAAAATGTCCATTTTTAAGTGTGTGATTAGGTTTGTCATTACGAAGGTTTTCCCATGGTTTCCTTTGGCAAACTTTGTCTTCACTCACAGTGAAGAGCTTCCACACTAACAGCATGTTAGCGTGTGGCTGTGAGTGTGCATGCAACTATTTGCCTGCGCCGCTGTGTGCGTGTTATGCATGCATGAAAAGGACGGGCTCACAATCGGTCATATGGGAGGCTGACCGGCCGGTCACCGGTCAGGGCCGAGAATGCTGGAAATCAGCAGATTCCAGTCCCTGGGTGGTCAATCGATGCATCTCTAAAATGTTAAAACAAAAGAAAAAATATGATGTTAATGGAAGTTACTATATTCAAGTGTCTCTCCCCCACAGTTAAGGCTAGACTAGCAGCATTTAGTTACTTAAGATTATATTTAATCATTACTATTTGCTCCACTCACAGCTATCTTCCTCTTTTTTCACTCCCAGAAGGATAACTCCTTCTGTTGCGTGACTTTCATTGTTTGTTTAAACAGAGCCATGCATGCCACTTGCAATGTGAGTGAGTGGAGTCAGGTGGGGCCCCCTTAGGGTGGTCAGGTCTCTCTTACTGTCATTGCAAACTTTGCACATTGTCACTACTGTAGTTTAAAGTTTATCATCTCTTGGGGGCTCCCCACTGGAATGAGCTCCCGAGCAGTTGCCTGCTTGCCTGGTGGTAAGCGGCCCCTCTGTATGTAAGGCCTCACCTCTGCTAGCTGGAGTCATTGAACTGTACCTGGTTGGTGCCTTTTCGAGCATTTTCATAGAATTATCTGACAAAAAAAATATTCCCTGCTCACCAAAACAGAAGAAGTTTGTACTTCACTTTTGGTGAGTGAAATTGTGGTATTTTATTAGTCCTTTGCTTAGTAGCTAATAAGCACATATGTGTCTCTGTGCTTCACAGAGTGTGACGTTTTATGAATCCAGCTTGCTGGCTATAGCTGATAACTTTGGACTCTACCCGCTTCTCTAGATATGGTAACCTTTAATAAAAAAAATAAATAAACATGGCAGCAGCTAAAATGCAGAGGCCGAAATCACTCGGTGGCATCATGGTGGCCACCTTCATGTTTTATACAGTCTCTGGTTGACATAATGCTTTCCAGTAAAGGCAAAATCACCCCAAAATCTTACAAGAAATCTAGACTGAGTAAAACTTACATGATGACATTATTGCATGTTTGAATGCTGTGCTGAGTTTGATGTGGAGTTATGTTTTTTTTGTGTTGCACAGCCTGAATACTAAGTTTTATTGATAAACTTTTTCTTCATTGCAGCTTTAAGACTGAACAGAATTCACCTTGAGATGGAAATGAATGGTCAAAAGACAAAATAAATGTTAACTCGAACATAGCTAAACAATCATATCCTATAGTTTATCAAAATGAACGCTTTCATTAACTGGAGTTCCTCATTTAGGACAAAAATTGATAATTTGGATGAACAGCCCGATCTTGCCCAAATAGTAGTTTTCACCCTTACTCATTTGCTTATTCTTGAGTTTCCTAACATTTAGTATTCCACACACTGCCTACTTTTAATCTATCAGTTTGACAGCATTTTTAACCAGTGGCAAACCCCATTTATATTTTCATTCCACTGTTTATGTCCACACAGCAGCTGTTACTGCTCACCATCCTATGGGCTGATTCCTCTAAGAATTTTGCAATGGGGCTAATAAATGTAGTCTTGCCTGAATATGATGCATAGCTGCATCATGTTTTAACACATTTCCAGCAGGTTAGAGGTTAAAAATGGAGGGAGATGGGCATCTGACACCACGGTTCTCTCTGCTCATCAGACTGAACTTATACAGCTGCTCTGCTTTCCCTCTGCACCTCCTGTTCATGCGAGCAGAAAGACAGAGTCTGGAGGAGTCGTGATGCCCATCTCAATGAGGGAGGGAGGTGGAGGAGGAGTTGAGTGGGACAGAAAGGGAGGTGGTGTACAGAGCAGTGGAGGAGAGATGTTGCAAGTTGTAGCATACAGAGAAATCTAGAGGGACTGTTATCAAAAAATAAAGAGGAAGCAGAGGAGAGCAAATACACTAGCAGCAAGTCTGGAGGAGTCATGATTCTCATCTTAATTTGGCATGGTAGAAAAATCCATGTTTGAGAAGCAGGGTGAAAAATAAAGGTTTGAACCACATGCATCCTATACCAGCACCGTGCATCTAATGTTGCTAGTGAAGCACACTTCTGACCTGCAGCTGATTTTTCACAAGTGAAAATGAATCTGATGTGCTGTATATTGCTATTGTACATTTTTAAGTATAGGCTTTCAGAGTGTCCAGTTGTAATGCAATCTTGTTGATTTGTCAGCATAAAATCGGGGGGGGGGCTCATGTTACTGGCTCAATGTTGCTGTTCCTGCAGAATATCTACCTCAGCAAAAGTTCGTGACCTTCAAGTAGTAATTTGAGACAAAACCTAGTTGTTCGCATGAGCTTTGACAAGCTTTTATTAAAATTAATGGCAAGATATGGTGTGCCAGTGGAAGGTCATCTTTTCAGTTTAGTGTTCAGTGCAGGTGTGGCCTTCTCAGTCAGGATCACCTCACCACTTGAGACCAGAGCCCTCTGGCTTGGGGAAAGCCTTGCCTCAGATACTGCTCTTCCTGCAGGGCAGAAAATTCCCCCTTTCAATTTCAGTGATGAAAAGACAAGTCTCACAGAAAAGTCATTTTGTAAACCTAAAATCCCAGATGCTTCTTCCAGCAGGAATCTTTCTACCTTGGGCTTTTGTAGGCATGCAGATGCCAAATTCAATGTGATCTACAATCCTTACCTTCTTCCTGAAATGTAAAAGCTCTGGAAAATTTTGTTAAGCTCACTAAATGCTAGATTGCTGGAGTGCTGTAATCTTATGACATTAAAATACAGATTGTCAGGCATTTTAAAGAATATTCAGCTATATTTAACAGTTACGATACTCACGCTGCCGCTGACAATACTGCTCACAAGATTCTGTGCTGCTCGGATAGCACACAGCTGTAGTGCAGTGGATGAACACCTTTTGGAAAAAGTGTACAAGTTATAAATTTGGTCAGGGAAACGGTTTCTGTGAATGGGACTAAATGGGCTCTGCTGTACCGTGTCTTTCTGAGGAAAAAAGGTGTTGGGATCCACAAACGTGAACATCTTGACGGCAAAACGTTTGTGGTGGGTTGGGTACTGAAGCCCAGAAGAACCATCCACATGAACCACTGTGGTCAGGTGTTTGTCATCATGGTAGGGACACCTGTAGCCAAGGAGAGTCCATCCTTAGTACAAAATACAGTTGAGGTGAATCTACAAAGAGTATTAAGTTGCTTTTCTTAAGCTTTATATACCCATTAATCAGAAGGTCCCACTGTTGCAGGTTGTCAGGATTTGGGGTGGAGGTGGCCCAGCAGTGCTCCAGGTTCAGGATGATGTTTGGATCAGACCTCTCCAAGATGCGCACCTCAACGTAGACCGGTTCCCTTAACACTTTGGTGATCGGGTAGTCTGACGGGGCATAGAAGGAGCGGTATGCTGCCACTTCTGCAAGCAGAATAGAAGTTTTAGTGCAAACCCAATGCATTTCTGCACTGCGTCATAAGGTTCTCATGCCACTCACCCTCCACACAGCCTTTTGTGTGGCACTGTCCACTTCCCAGTCTGAGCTCCACTCTGAGAGGTCCTGCAGCAGCAGCTGATATAGGGGGAGGAACAGGGTTCACCTCTAAGACGAGAGCCTCTGTAACAGTGCCTGAGTACCGACACTGGAACAGTAACCTGTCGGCAGAGCACAGGACACTTGTATTTGTGACCAGCCAAATGCCTTCAAGTGTCATCTTCCATTAAGAGTTTGATACACAAGTCAGTTAATAAGGATATTTTATAACTCCCACTAAGTAACACTGTACAAGAGGGCATCAAGTGCAGGTTAAGTGTACTGTGTTGTGGCATCTCAGAAAATCTCAGTGGGCCACAAGACCAGTAAGGTTTGCCAGTTTGTTTTCCCTGTGGACTCACTCAAAATGACTGTCCCTGGTGATTGAACCTCTTGGGCCAACTCCCACTTCATATGAAGAAGACATGTGGTTTTCATAAACCACATAACCATCCTCCTCCTGCAGGGGTGGGAAAAAAAAAAAAAAAAAAAAAAAAAAAAAAAAAAAAAAAAAAAAAAATATATTTAAAA